>VRLP01001915.1:0-106990 GCA_009660295.1 Lophius piscatorius
GGGTAGAACGGAGGGATCGTGTCGAGGTCAGTGGGGTGAGTAGTTCTTTTAGGTAGGGGGGTGCGTTACCATGGATACACTGGTGAGTGAGGAGAGAGATCTTTTAATCAATCCTGGTGGAGATGGGAAGCCAATGAAGGGAATGAAGAACAGGGGTGATGTGTTCGTGTTTACGAACTCTCATCAGGATCCTTGCAGCACTGTTTTGAACATACTGTAGTCTTTGAAGACTTTTATCAGGGATCCCGATGAGAAGTGCGTTACAGTAATCCAGTCTGGAGGAGACAAACGCGTGAACCAGCTTTTCAGCATTACTCAAGGTGAGTGAAGAACAGAGTTTGGAAATATAAGTTATAGTTATAGTTAAGTTATAGTTAGTGCCTAATTTGGAACCAGGAACATTGGTATAAACAAGAAACCAGCTAAATCATTTATTGGGTTGGGATTTTCTTACTAGAACCTTGCAACCACCATTTTCTAAAATGGTGTTGTAACTTGGTGTTCTACCGCATCTTCTCTAGGGCTGAAAGTAAGGCTCGGCAGAGAGTTAACCCAGAAAAGAAACACAATGAACTGTGCCCCGAGAGCTCACACTATAAACAATTTCAATGGTTCAACACCATCCAAAATACACATAGTTCTGTGTAGTACTCTTACTTTTTATTTATTTACCTACTTTGCAATATAATTTGTGAAATACGATACATGCAATGCTATTTAATACGTCACTGCAATATTTCTTATTCTTTTCACATACTGGCAATATCTTCTTGTACCATATGTGAGTACATTATACTGTTTGACTGTGTAAAATGTATATTTGGGAAATAGGTTCTAGTATTGCACCTGAATTTTGTTGTTGAATATACATTGACAATTAAACACTTTTGATTCTTGATTAGATTAAAACAACTAAGCTATAATAATGGATGTTAAGCCCAAACATTGGCATTCTGAGGAAACTGTCTCCCTCCACTTTGGTACTCAACTGAAGTGCACCAAAAAAAGTCGGGCTTGAATCAACACAGTGTAAGCACTGCTGGGTAAAAGGCGACAGCTATATAATCATCAGACTCTAGTGCCTCTCCAGACAGTGGAAAACCAGTTCTTAGAAGGTAGCACCAACTCCAAACTGGATATAGCTGTTGCCTGGATTAAGACCCTAGTTAGCATTAGTGGAAGGTTCCTCAAGCTTCCCATCTGCCAACTAGGGGAAACAAGAAGGACTCGGAGCTAACCAAATCTGCCATTAGTGCACTGGAGAAATGAAGGGGCTATAAAAGCCAGATGTAAAATTTGCTACAATCCGGTATACTTTCAAAAAGAGGTCAAATATTTATTTTTCCACAGGCTTTCTGTCATGAAATTTGTCTGAGAAAAACACATCACTTGACATTTATTTTCTGATGGCAAAATAGCAGTTGTTTGTCTCTTAAGGGAACTGTGTTTGCTTGCATCTCCTCTAACCGCAGCTCGTAAGCTCCATCTGAAGTGGATGTCATTAATGAACAGACCTTCAGTTCCACTGAATGCACTGGCACTTGCTCGCTGAGTCCCATTATACAGCCTTAAGGAGGATGCCAAAATCCATTTTGTTTGGAGTTTACTGACCACCTGAGGGAGACCAACATTTAAGGAACAACAGAACATTTGCAGTCTTGTGTGAATGTTTGTCTCATACATCAAACACAAATAAGATTCTTATTTATAGCGCAATCCATGAGCATGATTGTCTGGACTAATACCCATTTAATTAATTATCTACATATGTACTGAATGCTCAATGTCATATTTCATCGACACGGTGTTGCAGAGTAAAAAAATATCTAAAGAGTCTATTAATACACCACACCTATGATGCATATTATTGAAAGTGCATGAATGACAAAAACAAGCTTATATGTTCCAGCTCTGCATCTTAAGCTGTTTTCATCCCGGATGAAAGTAATTGTTTATCTTCCTCAATTTAAAATAGTTTATTAGGCGGAGGTGGACGCTGTCAGAATGTAGGAGTCAATGCTTTCTAAGCTGTTCCAAGTTTGGCTAAAGGATGCAATGAAATTGCAGCCCTTCTTTCAGATGTGGTTGAGCAAAATCAATCCCCTTGATTTGTGTGCCTGGAAAACTTCTAACAAATGCAGCGAGCTGGAAAATAGATCCATGGTTACTCCACAACACCTGGCCGGCCCAGATATTGCATGGTTGCCTTCTTTGGAAAGCAACATGTATTCAAAAGGGCACACACAAAAACACACACTCACTCACACAGGTTTGTGCTCAACAAAAAAGGGCAACCTTCAGCTTTGTAATCTCAATAGCAGGGCTGTGGTGCATGAAAGAAAGCATGAAGTGGGCCAAAAATGGTTTCATGTTGCTGTGATCTCTGTAGAACAGGAGATGAATGACGACATAGCTGAAAATTGCCAACGACCAGCAACGCACATACATCCTGTTGATTTGCACAGAGAAATAGGATATGCAAGTAATTCAGATCAGCATGTTGAATCTGTCAACACTCTTCTTGTTGTTTCGTTAAGCAGCATTTAGAAATACTGGGAGAGAAATATGATAATTAATCATTTAAAGTATTTGTAATACTAGTTTTTTATGTCTGTCATGAAAACTCTTTTTCAATCAACGCTCGAGATCTAGAGGTGCTGCAGTGAGCGGAATAAAATAAAGGAGGATTACCCTGTTTTAACAATTGCTTCAAAATGTCCCTGTTGTAATGGGATTTCTTATCACGTAAATTGATCACCTATGTTAACCAGTAATTAATCAAAGACTGACATTTACTATAGCAACCCATTAGCTCAACTGGTAGACTCTTAATCCTTCCCTGCCTGTTCTCCAACTATCATTATCTAAAGGGTTAGATAATACTAAAGAAAAGAAGTCTAAAGAAACTATTTTAATGCAAATATATATCTATTGTATTAACGCAAAAAATGATCTGTAATAGGTATGCATTTGCTTTGATGTCCTCTATATATACAAACCTGTTGTACTGAACCGTTCTACAACAACCTGGATTATGATCAATCCCAGCAAAGATAACAACAAATATAAATTATGGCATAGTTACTGTTGTGGATATTTGGTATTTTCCCAGTGAGAAGTGGAATAAAAGATCACCTGAAATAACGTTTGTCTTCAGTGATAAAGAACAAGGTTTATAGTTGTGCAGAGGAGCCAGTTTTAGCTGGAAATGCCAGAATTCTTACAACAGAATGAGGTTACAGAGGTCTGGCATCTACTAAAAGTACGAACGGTTATATATATGATTCTAGAAACAGGAAAGTAGGATGGAACAGAGACTGGGGTGAAAAGGTAATGATAAGCCCTCTATCGGCTTGTGGTTATTAACTTGGAATGAATACAAACAATGGAACATGTGCTTATGTTCTTAGAATATCTGGGTACATTAGGGTCCATAGAATATCAGACTGTACAAGTTCTATTATAAATTGAGATTATAGCAATCAAAAAAACATTCTAGTTAAGGCTACTAGAACACAATGGGATTAAGGAAGGAGTAATTGTTGAAACATTAACTGCTGGGTTTACTTTTACAATGAACATCAAATGTGAGGTGCAAAATCATCCAAATGTTATTTTTTGGATAAGTGTTATATATTTCTTGGAAGAAAAATGAAAGAAAATAAGAATAAAATATGATGTTACTTAGCATTCAGATTTAAGAATTCTACTGCATTCCACTGGTTATATGTGAGTGTACGGCTGAGATTGTTACTGTGTGCATCGGTACGGAATGAAAATTGTGTTATGGAATGTTATTTTGTTGAGCTGACACTGGGACATTGTTCTTGGTGGTAACATTTTCTGAGCTGTAACATTGTAATTATCTCATGCATTATGCATTTACTGCTCGACCTGTTGAAAACCGTTCTTCATCTCATTGGGATACGCAAACCTGCATGACTGACGAAATCACTTGTTGATCCACTTGTAAAGGTTTAGTTGAAAGGCTCTGCACTGATTGTTAAAATATTTTACAACGGGGCTGCAGTGCAAGCTGACATTTTAGGAATAAAGGTAATTGGAAGTGACGCTATTACCTGCCCCTATTATACTCCATATTTTGTCATTTTGTCTTGCTGTATTAGGCAAAGGTTGGAGACAAAGCAAAATATCACACTGTGGACCTTGACCATTTTACAGGTGCTGTATTTTTGCAACTCTGCCTCTTCCCTCATTTGTGCAATGCTTCTTATTATCTAACTTCGCACTGTAGAAATGTCTGTGTTAAGCTGATTGTGTGTCTCTTTGTGACTTAAATATGCAAAAGGTGAGCAGAAAATCACACTGCCCTGCCACACTTGCTGGCTTTAATCCATCTGAATCCAATTGTTAATGCAAATACCCACCATCCAAATGTAATGACGCCTTGGAATTGAAACAAATGCCATTTATCAACACGGTCATTCACTTTCACAGCCGCTGAAAGAGCCTGCCTCATTAAAACAGCATATTAAATGACCGACTACACCACAGGATGGTTGTTTCAGCATCACAATCAGTTCTTATGTGTGATTTTCCAGCTGGTTGGCCACATGATGCCTCTCTTTCTTCATACAGTCAGAATATCATGTATGATGATGATAATGATGATTGTTGCTGTCATGATTTCGTACTAAATTTCTGAGCATTGGTTGGCGTGTACAATCTTTAAGCTCTTGGCTGATCTTGTGTTCTGAGTTTATCCCAGCGGAGGGAGCGCAGGCGCTATCATTTTGTCCGTCCAACTGCAGGCAAGGCAGAGCAATATCTGGCCAACAATGTAATGCATCGCCAGTTCCATCAGATCTCACAATGCGGAAAGCTAACAGTAACCCTACCTAACAGGAAAGAGCTGTGGAAGGACAGAGAGGAGCTGAGCTGAGAAGCAGAGAAAACAATTCTAAATTGTGAGTCACGTGTTTGTCAGCGCTGCGTGCAGTGTGGTGTGGCTACAGTCTCAAATTATTAAATTGAGATGGAAAAATGAAAAAATTCATGAAGAGAAAGTGGAATCCTGCCTCTTTCAAGCACATCAAAGAGCACATTTCTCTTGAGCAGCAGGGGGGTGAATTCACAAGGCAAACTCGGCTCTCTAGCTCCTTTTTTCCCTTTACATTAATGATTTAATGAAGTCAAACTACAGCAGGGATTCTAAGGGGAAAGCTGTGACTGAAACATAATTTATTCTTGAAATAACAGGAGCCAGTGAGGAAGGAGGAATATCTTTATGAGTAATAAGAGCCATTTTCTAAGAATGATCTAAATATATTTAAAGACTCACAATTAGAGGACTGTAAATGTCTTACTCCTCCTTAAAAGCTTCTTAAACTACTTTGGTGTAAATAGAATATTTGTGGAGCCAAGAAATCTTTCCATACAGTATATGATTTTTTTTTTTCCAATTTCACGCTTGGCTGAAGAGTACATATATTGCACAATCACCAAATAAAGTGTTAGGTTTTCTATGTTATAGGGCTTGTTTAAGTGGAGTGGAGAATATGGTGTGGGTGTTGGGTGCTCCTAACCTTTAAGTTCTCATAGCCAGCCAGATACTTTCAGCAGGTTGGCAGATAGTCCCATACTTACTCACTGATCCCCTATATCAAAGGTTGATTCTCCACTGACTTTTCATATAGGAGAATGGACAAATCAATCAAAACAATTCTGAGCTTTTTACACATCAAGAGGTTAGAATACACATTATGATCAAGCACCATATCAGAAACAGAAACTACAGAGAAACTGAAACTCAAGAGACAGAATTTCTCTCCGGTTATCTCAACATTGACCTGAATTCCTTCCTCATAGGATTCTGATTGTATAGTTTAAATGTTGGAACTATGGTATAATACAGTGATTGAAATCACTGCGGTCCTTTGTAAAATTATAAACCCCAAAAGATGGACTATGGGGCTAAGGTAAAACCAACCATGAAAACCTGCAATGTCGGCCATCTTAAACCATTTAGAGCTTAATAAACAACTAACATAAACTTGGAGGAGAGGAGTGTAGATAAAACTGCCGTGTTATCCTGTCTGTCCTTGTTTAAGTTAAAAGTCTTGCAACACATTTTTCAATAAATTGATTCTTATATTTTAATCTATTTGAAACAAAACTCACAAACTTCATTATCTTTAATGACATTTTAACACTTTAAAGTCAAATGAAACTGTTTCTTAAAAAGCGTGCAGGGCTTCAGCTCAGTGGGTAGAGCAGCTCCCCCAACCAGGAGACGCGTGTTTCAGCGCAGCCCCTGAAGCACCATGCCGTGGGTCCTTGAGCAAGACCCTGAAACCTCAGCTCCCGGGCGCTCCACTGGGGCCCCCTACTCCTCCTTCAGAGATGGGTTGAATGCAGATAAATACCTCAACGTTGTACTGTATGTATGTACTGTTTTACGTGATACATAAAGGAAAGATTATTATTATTATTATAACAGGTAACTGCTTCCACTTGGAAATATCTATGAATATATGTTCTCTTTTCTTAACCAGCAACCAAGCTGCTGGCCACTGCTGATGTCTCCTAAAAATTATAATACTATTTAATTTTAAACTAAAGGAATTTCTCCATTTATTAAAATGCATAAAATCTGGAATAAAATGAGAAATAATCTTGTTGGAAAGTGACCACATTGCCCCAATGCAAATTCAAGCCAACCATCAGGATATATATTCTGACATCTCCGGGGAGCATGTGAAGCCTAATTTGCGACACGCTGAGGTGACACACGGATGTGAGCAGGGAGGGAGAGCCATTGTGGCCCGTGGCTCTGCTCCCTCCCTCTCTCCCAGCCTGTCCCTACGCTTCTGTCTCTCATGATCTCCCTCAAGACCTTTCCCGGCCTTCCTCCCTCACCCTTTTTTATTTCTCGTTTTTTTCGTCTATTGCTGCTGTCCCCTGAACTCTACAACATTCCCTCTGTTTCCAAATCCACCTACTTTTCTTGCGTGTGAGACAGAAAATTAATGTAAGGTGAGGTGGGCTGATGTTGATGATGATGATGATGATGACGCTGATGTTCTCTTTATGTCTGAAACAACAATAAACCTGCACAGTAATTGAAAGGGAAGAATCAGCTCCACTTTGAACACTACAGCTCTCTGCCATATGGCTTACTTCCTAACAAGGTCCATTACGTAGCAGGTGAACCACATTTTGTATCGATGTAATTAATTTGGATTCTCACAGCAGCCTTAAACAAATAGATTAAGTTGTAATATGCTGTTTTGTCCTACAAGTATTAAGGATTTTATGAAATATAAAAACTCATACAGAAGACAAACATTCTTATTGAGATTCACCGGCTCTTGATGTATAACAATCTCTCTTTGCTGTTTGATGTAATTTACCATAAGTGAATTCTCAGACTTCTTTACTTTAAAGAGGCCTGAAAGCAGTCATGAAATAACAAAAAAGCTGCCTCCTGAACAACCTAAATACCATTTCCCTCCGATTTTCCAGTTTTCATCTCGTTCCAAATAGGACTTGGAGAGGGCAGCATTCGCCACTTGCCAGTGGCACTTCCTAATGAAGCCATCGTTTGTCTGCCTAATGGCACCTGAGCTCCATCTGGCATTCACCTTGCCATGTCTTGTTCACTGACAAAGAGGAGATCGTGTCTGACCTTACCCTGTGTGTGTATGTGTGTCCTTTTTGCATGCCGTGAGATTCCTTTAGCAACACTAGTGTGCAACATGGCTCCAAGTCGTTAGAGCGCTTTTGGCCAAAAGAAAGCCTGCCGCTACCTCCATGCCAGAGCTCCCCAATGCGGTCTGGACAGGGAATGTGACATATGTCTGTGTTGTCAGGAATGTGAGGAGGGTGTGCTTCTTTGCAGCTCGACAGCTGGAGCTGGGCTCGGCAGCCTCTCTTAGGGGAGCACTTCATGGCACTTACATCTACGACAGTGCATGGCCTGAAGGCTGGTTTGACAACAGTTAACCTTGGATTTATCTAGCCCACTGCCTAGCTCCAGAGACACACAAGCGCACAACCACGCAGAGATATACAGCGTTTGCCCTTCCTGAAACTGCACAGTTCAATGTCCAACTGTACAGTTTTCACACTCCGGTAGAGAGTTCAAATGAATAATCTCCACAATAAGGACGCACAGATACAAACTGCACAAACTCACACAAATACATCTCCTAAACACAACAGAATCATCATTCTATTTACAAACTGAGTCATCTAAAAGAAGTGAGTAAGTATTTTCAGCCTACAAATCCTCGTTACCGTTTACATTCCAAGTTTCGCTTAACCAGGCTTATTCGTGTGCATTCACGCCAGGGGTTGGGGGTGAAATCCATCACATTACTTCATGATTCTAAATCTGTGTAGCCATGCTTGAAAATTAAACCACCTCCAAGCAGGCTCATCGCTCAGCACACTCAATTAAAATTACTCTGCCTCGTGTGAAGATATGCTTTCTCTACCAGGCTTATTTTCTTGCTTTAAGTCTGCCGTTGGAGTGCAGCGGAGAAGGACTGAGATGGAGCAAGATAGATAGGCGTGGAGAAGAGGACATTTGTCACACTAGTAAGTAATTACTGTTCTATTACCATTCTGTGCATGTGCTAAACTCCAGTCTGGCTAGGTAGCAGAGGCCAGGCTTGTTCCACCTATGTGTGATGGTATACAGTGTGTCTCTGAAGTATGACATTTACAGAACATACATTGATGTATGTGTGTCTTTATGCACTCCTGCACATCACACCTTTGACTCATCTACATCAACCAATTGGTCTATCACACTGGAAATCCTCATTATACATGAGGCCGCATGCAAATCATTATAGCATCAAAAGCAAATTGGTAGTATTTTGTTTTCCGGCTGGATTTATTATAAACTTGTGAGGCAACACATTTTTGGGAACTACACTTTGATAAATTAGTTCCGTTATTCTGGATTGGTTTGTTTGGTTCCACAAATCTCTCAGCAGAAAAAGCCTGTGTTATAGCTACTGGACATTACATTGGGTGACACAGCGTAGAAATTGAGAGAGAGAGAGAGAGAGAGAGAGAGAGAGAGAGAGAGAGAGAGAGAGAGAGAGAAAAGGTTTGTTTTGGATTAAACCACTCAGGAAAAAAAAAAAAGTTCCACAGGGTATATCTCTAACTCTGTGTTTCATTTTGTCTTTCTCTCTTACAGAGACCTCCAGTCTATTGAGGTTGACAATATGGAAGAGCAGCATGGTGAAAAGTAATTATAAGAAAAAACTGCATAGCCTCCCACACAATCATCTGTGTCAGAGGCCACATAACGAAACATAGGAACCGCTTAAATGAGCCTGACAAGCACGGTGAATATTAATTTTCGGTCCCCTCATTTTATCTCCTCAAACATGTATTATTAAACGCTCTCTCATCAAGGCCACGATATGGAAATGATGAATGGCAATCCAGATTGGCAATGTGGTTCCTACAGGTGTGTCTTGTAGCGAGTCAGAAACCCTCATGCAAAGACAGCAATAGAACAAAGTCACACAAATGTGCACCGGACCTCAAGGGTACATAATGCTGGAGGAGATGGCTTGATCTCTCTGATTATAGTGCTGATGAAAATGAGATGGTAGACCACCCCCTGCCCTGACAGTGAATGGCAGTAATAACCGGCACTTATGTGCCCTCGCACTAACACACAAACTTGCACGGCATTGTCTGCACGCAGTTAAGATACAGTCACATCGCATACTGTTCAGGCCCAATCAGTACGACTGTGGGCTTTGGGTAAGGATAATATCGACAGTGTTGTTCCAGTGGAAAAGAAATGTATGCTTTGAATAAATGTTCTAAATAAACATCTAGAGTAAGCTCTGTAGACCTGTTACATTCTCCAAATGATTTGTATTATTACCATGCTATAATGTTTTTGGGGTGTTGGTACTCAATGTACTCGGTAAAGTTTGATGTGAATAAATTCAGATATGCATGGGTTATTTTTCAGAAATGAGAGGTTGCACACAAGATGAGTTATCAATCTCAAAGGCATTCCCGGGAAGAATGGTGTGGCACTCAATTTTCACAGTTAGAACAACCAGTTCTTGAAGTTTATTTTCGCCCAATATAAATTATTGTTGTGGAAAGCAGTGACAGAGTTTACAGTCTACCATTCTGAGACAAATGTTTTGGGACTAATAGAATCGTACATTGCATTAATGTCAATCCAGCTGAATTAGAGAGAGAACTGCAGATCTATGATGTGAGATCATAACGCATTCTGCTCGTATCATTATGCAGGGAAATAGAGATGGCAAGTAATGTATCTCCACACTTTGAATCTGTCAAATCTCCATGTATTGAATGTTTCCTTCCATATGGCCCCACTCCGACTTGCATCCCTGGTGTGATTATCTATCTTGGCTGTCGATCTTCACCACTGGAGTTTATATGAGTATGCAGCACTGCTGGAAGGCCATACACATACGCACAAATGAAGAGGATGTGGTTTCAACAGAAAACTGCATGATGATGGGAGACATCCAGAAAAGCAGCAGATATGAGGAAAAAAGTAATAATTATTTTGATCTGATATCATATAGATAGATCCTAGTGAGGGGAAGTGCGCTGTAGAAGAAGTAGGATGGCTGAAAAGATAGGGGTGGAACATGGAGTAGCTGAAATTAATTGCAAAGCTGCCATGTGAAGGGTTTTATTCCTCACAGAGATCCCAGAAGCAGCTTCAGAGATCAGAATAGAAATTAAAGAGAATCAGGGCATTTGATATTTGTTAATTATCATATGTCATAAAATTGAAGGGATACACTATAAAAATGAGTTAAACACCCAAAAAATAACAAGTATAACGAGACTGAGCCTCTGCAGCCATGGTTACAGCTCTGTGAGGTTGCACTTAGGCACAGCGCTAATTTCAGAGAAATGTTAATGTCAACATCTCAACATGCTTGCAATTACAGTGCAAAGTGCTCGTTTTCACAAGATTATCTTGCTACAGTTAAATCAAGACAAGTCTGAGATTATTATGTTTGGGTGAGAAGCCCTGGGACAGCATTAGTCCCTTCACATCGAGTCACTAGCTTTCTCTCCCAAACAGGAGCCCATTAGAAATGTTACAAAAGTCTTCTATATACTAATTAACATGAGGAAGGTTTGACCTTTTATGTCTCTTGGGCTGCTTTTATAGCCTCCAGGATTGTCTTTCGCAACGCTCTTTTGTTTTGACCAAAGTGCACAGTTTGCCTCTTACTACACAATCAGATGCTGCAGCCTGCATTATGACAAGGACACAGCAGAGCGACATATCAAATCCATCATCTCCAATCAAGTCTTTGCATTAATTTTAGGATGTTCTCTGAATGGCCTGGCACCAGCCTCTCATCTCATCTCCGTATGTACCTCAGAGGTACCGCAGACGCTCTGTTGCTGGCCTCCCATCATCCTCAGGGACTCAATAAAAACACACGAGGAATCAGCTTTTAGCCTCTGAGGCCCTTGTCACCGGATTAAGCCGCTTCAATATCCATCCATCCAATACCATACTTTTATCCCTTTATCCACTGGTATTAAACTGTCTTCTTTTAATCATATTTGTTGATAGGCACTTTTATTTAGTTATCGTTTTCATTCAAATCTATTGTTTTTAATTTATTTTACTATTTCAACCATTTAATTAAATTTAACGAGGATTTCATTTCTCATGATTTATTGTTTTGTTTTTACACAATCTTTTCTTGGTTTATGGTTAAAACTTTTCAAAAAACATTTTTCTATTATGTGTTTTTTAAGATTTATTTTTATCATTTTTATTTTAACTCTGTAAAGCCCTTTGAGCTGAATGTTAGCATAAAAAGTAATATATAGAGTCGACTTGAATTTTGGTTTGGGTCCTAATGATGTTCATCTTATTTTCAATTTTTTAGCCACATTTAAATTCCATGGCAGTTTGCTCACATTAACCCATGATAGAGGTTATGGTCTATCTGCGTCAGCACAAATTGAGGTTTCACAGTAGCGGGGGCATTTGTGCCTTTTCTTTTTTTTCTTAATTTGACAGTGAGAGTTACGAGAGAGAATAACGTGGACTAAATAACTGACTTTGTTGGCTCTATCTCCAAAGGTTATCATTTTCTACTATTAGTGTAGAGGAAATTGTGCTTGAGCAAAGTTTCCCGAGTAAGAGTACACGTAACCCCTAGGGGTCTACAAGTCAATTCAACCAAATTTCATATTCAGTGTTCTTATTTTACATTCAATTGTAAACTATTATAAGTTGAAAACAACAAATGTGATTGCGTTTGCTGTGAAAAGCAGCTTTGGATGTTGAATTACAGACAATAATCCAGATAAACTACAGCGAATTATTGCATCTATTTAATCCTACAATTGTTCTTTAAATCCACTCTCAATGTTCACACATTTTTCCTTTATGTGACACTTTACTTCATGTGACATATCAGCTGATGTCAGATCTTCCACAGCCTCATCCATTCACAGTCAATAAACCCCCTATTCTGAAGATTTCACACCATAGTTTTATTCCAGCAATTTACAAGTAATTGTAAAAGTTATTGTTTCAACCTGTTTGCAACCAGCTCCATTGGGAATGGTTCTTTTTTCAAGGCCTACACAGATCCAAGAAACATGAGAAAACAGCAAACAAACTGCATTCCACTCGACATTTTACCTGCAAGGAAAATAACGCAAATATTCCCATTTAACCTCACTGTCAAGAAACGAGAGATAAACTCCCAATAGTTTCACTGGATCCATTCATATTTCTGTTAAATTATTTTGAACTTTCCGTGAATTAATTTTTAACAAAGTATATTATTTTTTTATTTTTGGGTTAAGACAACAGTAGGATTTATTTATTTTAGGGACTGATATTTAGCAGTAATTCATAATGTCTCCCTCAGTTATTTTATCCTCAGACAGAGAAAATCGACCCAATTGGAAATTTGTGCAGACACACGTTTAGCCCAATTCTTGAGAATAACATGTGGACGTACACACACACACACACACACATATTGACACACAAACAAACACACACTAATATGTCCTAGGGATACAGAACAGCTCCAGGACAGCAACACTACTGAGCCCAAACAAAATGGGCCAGCCCATTAAATGAGTCCTGACTCAGAAGTTGTGCGTAATTTCTCTTGATGGTGTCTCAACGTGTTTTAAAATAATTTATAAAACGATGCAGATGATTCACAGAGGAGAAGAACAGAAATGGAGCAGAAAAAAAAGCATATTGACTCTGCTGAGGGTCCCATGAATTAGGTCTTTAAATGTACAGTGTGGCACTTAGGAGAGGGTCTCCTAAGAGATATGATCTAATCTCTTGGGGTCAGCGCTGTGATAGTGTGGCACCAACAAAGTGAAAAATACCGGCATCTCAACCTCTGTTCAATAAGCTTTTTTCACTGGCAAGATGCTGAAGAATATTTATCTTCATGCTCAGTACACTTACTGCCATGCTCACACTTCTTTAAACCTTTCAGTGACACGTTCTGTGAAAATGGAAACAGATGACACCACCATGGAACTGTTGAAAATTTGTGCAGATACATTTGGTCGCATTTACAGATGATGGTGGAAATTATTTTGTTATTTTAATCCAACTGATGTGACACCTCGAGTTGACAAAATGACTATTTACAGTACATCCTCCGGATTCTTCCCCACGAGGAGTGAGCATGGGGAAATGAAATAGACAAGTAGCAGGGATAAGTGGAAGAGATAGTTCCCAGCAACTATAGAGGAAACTTTTTGCCTGTACAAACACATGCTCCTAGAAACCTGGTGGCTTTGCTCAAACCATAGAATCCCTGGAATGGAGATTAAGGAATTGCCGGAATACTGGAACAGCGTAGGATGTCCCTTTGATTACAGAGGCTTATATGACAGGACTGGTCCTGGAGATGCCAAATCAACACTTTCTGGGCTATTCACAGGCTAAATTCATTCAAAATGACTTACAACACCATGTAGGAAGATTATTTCAGCATTGGCTCCACGGTGGGGTATCCAACCCTTAAAAAAATGTCTCCAATCTTAGCACAGCACTATCCAGAAATCTATCAGACATCTGTGGATTTTCAGTCAGTCACTTATCGCTGCTGCAACTTGTCAGGTGTAAGCCAACCTCCAAGGTTTAGCAGAGAGCAAACCTCTCAGCACGGTACCAACTTTAAATGTAGCATTTAATTTAATTTAGATAGAGAAGTGTGGATATAATATTTGAGACTGTATTAATGGTAAAAAAAATACTTACCCCTTACGGTTGCCAGCTATGATGATGGCTCACCATGCATCGATGGGAATGAGCTAATCTGCCACATAAATCAGTAAGCGGATTTCTAAGTGCTCATGGCTGTGAACATAAAACTACCAACAATCTGAGACATTGCAGCAATAAAAAATATTTAGAAGGGACAGCCACTTAAACTTTGTACTGGATACATCAATCAGTTTTATATTAGTGCAATTAAACGATGTACAAAAACAATAATTAGACCACTAGGATCAATAGTTGATGCATTTGTAGATTACTCACACATCAGTGATGACTCCATTTTTCCCTCGACCATCCATTACATCCGACCCGAGCAATCCTTCTGACCTGTTAGACATTCTGCTTTTGATCTCTTACTTTTCCTGCTGCAATTAAGGGGTGTAGTCACTGCCAATGGCTGCCATCTTCCTCCATCCTAAGAAGTGCAAATCTTCCAACTCTGGCATACAGCACAATATGCACAATATGGATTCACTTTGTAAGAGGTAGGAGATAATAATGCTCAGGTAACCACTAGAATATATGGTTCCAAGGACGCAGATGTCAATTGACCATAGCCTCTGTCTTATGTGAATGTGATGAAGGTGGCATGAAATAGTTCAAATGTGCCTAAAACTATAAGGTACCACTTTACAATATGAATATCGATATTACGGGGTTTATATATGATTTGGAACTAGTTACCTAATCAATATTTATACAGATATACCCATAAAGAGTAAAGAGTAGCAGAGAACTGCCGGCATGCATTTTTTGAATGCTTCCTAGTTTCAGAATAGAAAGTGCTGAATTAACTTGATATCACCAAATAGTGAACCCACAATGATTACAAAGAGCTATGTAATAACTTGTTTATAAATGTATATAAATTACTTATTAATTGTTTAAAACCTTATTATAAATATTAATAATTCATTAATAATGGTAATCTTAATGTAACGTGATAGCAACAATAAAAAATGCAAGGACATCTGTTTTCTTCAAAACAAATTGAACAAACCAATAATGAAACATGTGCATTTCACACAATCTCCTTGTGAAGATTGTGTGAAACGTCATTGAATTGTGTCCAGCTGTTTGAAAAGAATAGGTGGAGAGGCCATAACCTATGACTTACTGACAAGGACAACATAAGGGCAGGCAAGGGAATTAATTAAAGTGGAAAACTAGGCATGTTTCCACAAATATGCATGGCAAATGAATAAGTCTTCACTTTAAGCTTCAAATAACTGTCAGGATATGGAAAATAATTTTAAGAAAAATGATGGCTGTGATAATTGAATATGAGCAGTTGCTATAGTAAACTGTGATACTGTGATCATATAAATGCTTTTCACATAAGCCCCTGTTTTCAATTATTACTTCTCAGATTTAGAGGAGGTCAGTGGTCAGTTTAGATGTTGGAAAAGTCAGCAAAAAAAGAAAGAAAAAAAGCTGGACGGTTTGTATCATTGCTAATGAAGGAAGTACAGAAAAAAGTCCCGGGGAGGCCAGATCACTTTCATTTTGCATCTCTGAAGAATGGAAACAAGTTAAACAGAGCCAAACCAACATGAAAGGGATGCCTAGCTGGATGGATTATTCTGACCTTAATGTCGTTATTAATGTCATTATGACCATTATGTCAATAATTATCTCATAATAGGGTTAAAATGTTGTTTTCAAAGAGTTTTTCAAATGGAAAGGCTTTTGAAGAAGGATTCTCTTAAAATATGGATACTGTAAAGTCTGTATTTATTTATATGTTTTTTTGTCAAGATCCCCATTGGCTTTGCCCTACAGCAACGCTAGTCTGCCTGGGGTCCACAATTAAAAACCTACAACATACATCGATCCTTACAGTCCACTCAAACCAACACATGTGGAAACATACGTTTATTAACATTAATCATTATAATCAATAATCCTCATGAATGTATTTGTGTTATGAATCTATTTAACATCTATTTGGGTTGATTATAATGACATTCAGGATTGTAGAGTATTAGAGTATTATTAAGCTAGTCATTTTCTAGATAACTAAATCTGTATCTGTCCGACTGCCTCTATAATCCTCCAAAAGAGAGAATGTAAAGAAAATCATGTTTTCAGTCTTTGCTTCCATCCTCGTCCTAATTTTTTTGTTCTCAATGCCCTTTCCTGTGTTTCCCCTCTCAGTGGGTTTTACTGGAACAAATCATTAGTAACACATACTGCTGTTTTTCTCTGGGTGAGCCAAGCTAATTTAGACACACAATTAAGCCTTATCTTTCTCACTGTGTCACTTTCCCCTTCCAACCAGGCTCTCTCTCTCTTTAAGCCCTGACCTCCCTCCGTCCCTAGCCACTGCACACTGGTCTGTGCAATGCATCACTGTAAAGTCTGGCGCTCTCTCGGGGGTTGCCTGAGGTGAAGACCGTGCTCGACAGGGTTCGCGCTATGGCCGCTGACCAATTTCCGCTTGAACGCGCTTATATGTTCCTACGTTCTTTGCTCTCAAATTTTTGTTCTCCCTCTACTTGATGTGTCATCTCTTCATCTGTTTTCAAATGATTTTCTCTCTCATTTTCTCTGTGTCAGAGCTGTTCCTTGCATGCTTGGCGCTGACTCTAGCACATGGCAGGAGGATAAAAAGAGGAAGGGAAGCAGATGCTTGTGACAGTGTGGGAGCAGTAATGAGGGTCCCCATGAAGGAGAAACAATCACTAAGGACTGAACATACAGCCCTTTTGCACACATGAACACAAAACAGTGAGGATGTAATGGGATGGCAAATGCCCAGAGCCAGTCTCACAGAAACACACACACATTCACCAAACACTACATGAGAAATAAATAAGAAAGATTCCAAGATAGCCATGATTGTTGACTATTCACTGAACAGAACTAAAACAGCCAAAAGTGCTTTTCCTTTTCAATCTGCAATTAGGACAAGAGAACACCTTGTTTGGCTCAGGTGAAATCAGCTCAGTATTAAAGGATAGTAAAGGCAACGGGGAGAAGATTTTTTGTCACTCGTAAGCTATTCTGTCTCAGGCCAGGATGCCACATATGAAGACCTGGTGTGTTTCCTACGTCTGCCTCTAACAAGCACGCAAAGCCTTTCAAATGCATTACCCAGCCAATGGGAGATACCTTTATTGTGGCAGACATTTCAGGGAGAGTCCGATTCCACAAAGCGAGGGTGCAGACGAGGGAAAACAAATGGTAGTTGCAGAGTGAGGGGTTAACGTTGCTGCATAGACATTTCAAGAAGTGGGGCAGAGGAGAGAGGGCATGTTGAGGGGAACAGGGTTTGAATATAGCCTGGGATAATACGGAGAAAACCAAGCTGCTAACGTACACGGCATAGCACGGTAAAAATGCCCACAACAATAGGCAAAAGCCAACATGCTTTAACAGAAATGCATGCAGAATTATGCGCACAGCACACCCTTACTAATCATTGGCAAGCAAATTCTGCAAAGGAGGATCGATTACCATTGATTATGTCACCATAGGAAGTGGTAAGGCTTAATCTGTCTCTCCTTTTTAGACCTACAGATCAATCCACCATGATTGATTTAGTTAAGACAGTCAGGCAGAGGGAGGACTTAGAGCAGTGGAAGAATTACATAAAACAATACTCTAAAAAGACCTCTGCTGTGCAACGTGTCTGAGGTTATTTATTACTCATGCTTTGCAACAGTGATGGACATTTCAACCGAGACAATATATTTTTGAGGGTCAGCAGGTATAAGTATATACAACAAGAAACACAGGTAGTAATAGATTAGATTCTACACCTATTTGTGTTTGTAGGCAGGTAAAAAATCAACATTAGATTTGTAGAAGGTATGTGCGGAGTGATCACAGTCACCTTGCATTACATTTACAGTTCACACTGATGTATTTGACCCTGTTGTTTATCCTGGCCTCTTCCTCACAGACATGAACAGGCAGTGACACAGTTAGTGCTGACTATACAGACACACAGAGACAAAATTGCATGCGCACACACACAGACACACACTAGCTATTCCACATCTTCCTGTCCCTGCTTGAAGCTTGGGAGAGAGTTTTGAAATGGTGGGTCCGTGGACGATCAGCCCTCTGCTGTAATTGGGTCCCTTGTCACCCAGAAAATTCATTCCAGCATTGGTCAAACGGGATAATCTAAATGGCATCAGTGTCCCACATTGTCTGTGTGTGTGAGAGAGAGCAGGATATGGAAAGCAAAAAAAGGTGCGCTAGCTTTGAGACACCAAATGAGAAGCTGCTAGTAAATTATGCAGAGTGCTGTCACTGCGAAACAAAACATCAGCTGTATTCCAGCTGTGAAAATGACACCTCAACATGCAGTCAGGTTCAATTTGCTGTCTTTGGTGTCAGACAGTGCTCACACAAATCGCACAAAAAACAAAAGCAAATCATATCCACCTTGATTTACATGTCAAGTCAATGCACACTTGAATAAACTGTAAATTCCCATTGACGTGACCTGATGTGTGTCTGTGCAAAGCCGCAGCTGAGCTGCTGATAAACGTCGAGCTACTGAGGAGAGAGCTGGATGCAAAGCTGGACTTTCTGGAGAAACAATCACAGGTCACATTAGATTCTTCTATAATTTGAAGCCATTTACCAAACAATAAGAGACCTCAGAGTTTCAGACTTTTGGATTAAAAGTGGACAATCCTGCTCAAGAAACCTGTCTGCAACAACAATCATCCTAAATACTCTTTTACATCAAAGATGTTCAACTTTTTATTTACTAATCATATCATCTTCAATCAGGGAGTGGGGTGGTGCTGTGGGTAATGCTGCCATCCAGGGTGTAACCCACCTCTAGACCACAGTCCGCTGGGATGGGCTACAGCACCCAGCTGCTTAGAACGGGATAAACGGTTAACAATAACGGACGAATAAATAAATCCTCTTCTACCGTTGCAATTTTTGTTGTTTTTTCCCTACTTTTGGCTTTTTACTGTCCTCTTGTGGATGATTGATGTCAATAAATACAGTCTGAGCTTTGCAAAGTTAAAGGACACATCAACGCAATGAAGGGTTCAACGAAGGGGCTCTAGTGACCCCATTCCTCCGGAAAAGGAGACAACAACGTAGTGACCCGGGTTTAGAGCGTCTGTGGTCAATGATGTAGCTCTAGAGCCTATGTGATGTCATGCAGTATTTCCTCTGTAACATAATGATGTTGCTCTAGTGCCTTTGTGATGTCATAATGTGGCTCGGATGTAGGTGACGCAGGTATTCTGCTTTTATGGTGCAAATGAACATAAAAGTAACGCAATTGAAAGATTTTTGCAGTCCAAATACACAACAGAAGGCAAGCACAGAGGACTATCAATGTTCTGAACCAAGACATTTCCATTGTTCTTATTCATTTTCCTCACCTAAGTTTAGCAGTTGGGCAACATTTGGAACTTCAGATCATTAATAGTTTTAAATGATGGAAATGCCACACAGCAGGAAGGGTTGGGAGCTGAAAAGGGTGGTCGAGAAGCCACTGGCAAAAAACCCCCCAAAGTAAGTCATTAATAATTTATACGTTTATTTAGTAAAGCTTTTGATCTAGCTTAAAGTTAACTAAACGTGCTGTGGTAGTCAAGTCCTGACTTTCGGAGTGAATTATTAGCTCTCTCTGTTTTAATTTAAATGAGCATGTTTGGTTAGTGGGAACAGTATTCTCTAGATGAAAAAAATATTGAGAAATTACTGGTTTACTTTAACAAACCTCTAAACGAATATCAGACCCAATCTTCCCACCATAGCAACACTGAAACCCACCAGCATTAGCTTTACAGACTGATAAACTAATGTGTCCCTGAAGTATGATGCCCATCTCCTGACTGACACCTTAACACATCACAGTGTCGTTCCAGAAATTTCCTCAACAAGGTAAGTGATTTATAGTAGAAAGAAAAAAGAAGATAAGCACTTATTAAAGTATGTCAGAGTGCTATTATATGAAATTAATCAACAGCCCTTAAGCTAATCAGCATTACATATTCATACAGGCCATTATTATCATGAATATGAATGATGATCCTGTGAGAGCTTACTTTTTTCATGTCATGTTTCCTCAAGTAGCTGGAGGATGAGCCACTTTGGTAACACTAAAAGAAGAAAGAAGTGAATTGTGTTTTGAGAGGGTTAGGCCCATTTATATGACATGAAGAATGTGAGCACAGGCATCACAGCAGAGAATCATAAAAAGGTAGGAGCCATGATGAATCTCCAGGAGTTTTTTTGTGATGACAGTGTAATTTAATATTATGTAAGGCATGAAAGCATGTATGCAGGGATTCAGTAACAGCCAATCTATGCCAATAGAATAGATGGACAATATAATCTATGCACTTCCTACTCAGAGTTCATTTTGCAGAGAGAGTACCAATACAGACGGAGACATCGGAAATCATTGGGAGCACAGTGGGCATAATTCAAAGAAGAACGACAAATGTCATCTACCACGAAGAAGAAAAAAAAAGAAATGGGAAACAGTAAAAATGTCCCTGTCTCGATTAGTTTAAAATTCTCACAGACCACAAGGTACATGACAGGCGCCTGATAGTTACTACGTTCATTATTAAAACATCTTCTACAATCATCTTTTATGTTCATACCTTCGCCTCTTCCTTTCCACCTTTTGACTGTTTTAAAATGTCAAAGACATTGCAGTATATGGATGGTGACGGATACATCATTTGAAATTAATATACAAACAATTAAAATGGTTGTGGATATCTATTTTCATTTGTACATGTATAAAGTGTGTATATTGTGACAAATAGTAAATGGGCTGTACTTTTATAGCGCCTCACTGGTCAGTTTGCCCGCTCAAAGCAAATCCCAACACAAGCCAGCATTCACCCATTCACACACATTCATACAAAGACCACAAGGGCCTGAAATCGAATCGCTCAACCTACTGTCATCCCACAGGGCAAATGTTTATCCCTGAAAAGCCCCCAATCCCCTGCATTGTACAAGCCCCCCTCATTAAAATCCTCAAATTAAATGGTAAATGGCAATTATACTTGTAGAACGCCTTTCTAGTCTGTTCGACCACTCAAAGCGTTTTACACTGCAAACCAGCTTTCACCCTTTCACACAAACATTCATACAGTGATGACCAACACTGCCATGCAAGGCGCCACCACTTCATCAGGAGTGGTAAACATTCACACCATCATTCACACATCAATGGAAAAGCCTTTGGGAGCTACTTGGGGTTCAGTATCTTGCTCAAGGACAAGTCCACATGTAGACAGCAGGGACTGGGGATCGAACCACTGACCTTTGGAGATAAAGCTTCCTTTTTAAAATCCAAGAACCAGTTTTTGAGTTAACACGAAAAATCTGAGCCGGAGGACGCTGCATTGATGAAGATTCGATAAATATCCCCGTCTAATCAGGGATATAATAATTCATTTTTAACAGGTGTATATATGCACTTTTAGGATCACAGTACATGTGCAGACGGATGTAGTGTTTCTGGAAAGGATTGTGGTCAAAAGTTGAGCTATGTTCAATATGAGTAGAGCAAACATTCAGCACAATGTAAGATTCAGCCAGTACAACAAAATGTCTCCAACTGTGATTCATAGCCAATAAAGATCAAGCAATCTTGATTCTTAATGCATCTGGCTGTGCTTCTGACAGCAGAAAGGCAATCAAAATTGTTTCCTTTATGACTCTTATAAAAGGCAGGTACAAAAAATTTGTTGGCAATGGCTATAAATTCTGACAGCGGGTAAGTACAATCTACCATGAAAGTCTGCAGGGCCATCTGCAGGGGGTGATGAACACAGAAAGTGCTGACATGATAATTACAGGCCTATAGAAAGGAACCTGAGAAAAAGAAATAACAGGAATAGTGTGAAACGATGTGGCAGACAGTCAAACAGACTGAATGGACAGACATGAGTCGAGAAGTTGATAATTATCATGAGGTGAACACTGAGCACTGAGAATGCGATCTTTCTCAGCTTCAAACATTGTACTGAGACAGTGTTTGGTCACACATCATCATCACAAAATGAGTCAGTCCCAGAATGCCTGTGTTTGAGCTACCAAGATGGGATAAACACTCTTTGTAAATGAAATACCAGAAAATTATGCAGCCTGTACAGAGTGTATAGTCATCTCAAAATAATCTGTATGCCTTCCGACAAAGACGTCAGACTCTCTCAGACTGCTTAATCTTATTTTGGGTTGCAGTGCATAGAGAAAGTACCCAGAAGTCCCTCCGTCTACATCTCACGCCTTTGCTTTTTGAACCATAATCCTACAGACAAGGGAACTTTGTAAAATCCAATCTTTGAACTGGCAGTTGAAAACCCAAGAAAGTCCAAAGTCCAAAAATCCTTTTTGAGTTCAGCTTTTCAATGAGAAACTTAGAAGCAAGCTTCAACAGGGAACCCCATTCATGGAAAAATTAGATCTATTAATACACATATTACATAATACATCATGTATCTAAGTGGTAAAAGGACCAGTACTAATGTAGCTCAATGCGAAGCGGACCATATTGTAGACAGAGCCGCCACGGAAGACGTGTCACAGCCGTTAAATGCTTCAGTGTCTTAATTACATTTAGACTGTGTCTCAATCATTTACGTCCATTAGAATACTGGCATGTCATTTACTACATGCAAGTTTATTTACTTTCACAATGTGTGAATTTTACAATGTAATGTTGTCTGCAATCGAACAGTGTGGCTTTGAACTTACGAAAAATAATAGCAGAAGCATTTGACAGTGAACATCTTACATCTCTGGGCTATTTTGAAAATGCATAAAGGTATTCATAGTATTCTACCAAGTATAATGTAGTAAAGAATCAAACAGCAATTAATGAATAGATGATGCAGCTATGCAACCTGGCCAACTTTGAAATATTGAAAAGCTTGGACAATTTTTTATTTTCAAAGGCTGAACTACCCATAGTCCTCAACAGATTTTTTAAGCAATCAGAAAAGTGTTTTATGACAAAGGTTTATCCAATAAGAACAAAGAGCCATCTCTCCTTAAAAGAAAATTATGGAGGGCATAAAATGCATTCCATTGGCCACATTTCAAAAACAATTTCAATAAAGGCTGCCCTTTGTCCTCATTTTAAAATAATAAGCTTGTATTTTTTTGATGTTTTTATTTTTTGCTCAGCAACACAGATTTCCTTTTGTTATCCAGATTGTAACTTTGCTGATAAGATTTCACCACAGAAAATATAAATATAAAATGTGCTACCGTCACTTGTATTATATCAATTTGTTCAAAATATGCAGTCAAAACGATTTAAACAGGGCGTGCAAATAAAACATTGGAATTATTAAATGGAATTGAAATGTATCTTTAGTACCAAAAACATGCTGAAAATGATCACTCTGGGACTTCACCGTGTGTGATTTGATTAAAAAAATGTCTGTGTCCTTATTTTAATTGAAGTCTTTTGTCTGGTCTAAATTCCTGTTTTAATATGTTATTTTAGGTTTTATCTGTAAAGCGACTTTGAATATTTATGAAAAACACTCTATAAATAAAATGTATTATTATTATTATTATTATATATGAGTTAAAGGTATAAGAACCTTTTCATAGCACTGGTTTTTGACACTTCTGTCACCATAGTTTCTCATGGGTTAAGTAAAACCATTGATACAATTCAAATGAACATCAAGTGTTGGGCTTCAATGTATGGAAGCCAGGAGCTGCCATGATGCCAGAAATGTATTTTTGGCAATTTTTTTCTTCTTTTTGCTTCAATGCGAAAACAACAGGTTGTTTTAATCTCATAATCATGAGACAATGGCAATAAATAAATACATGACACCAAGGCTGTTTTCGGCTTCCATATTATGCTCATTTAAGTCGTTTAGAAAATACCGTATATCATTCCAACAGTTAAATTCATGTCTATATTTCACAAAGAGTTTATAAAGATCCGTTTAAGTACCTTCAATGCTTAAAAGCAGAGTCAAAAAAGCCAACGTAAAGTTATGCTTTGACTTTTTTAAAGTCAAGGTTGGATATGAATGCCCTTTTTTAAGTCGGGCAGGCCTTAGAGTGTCAGAAGGAATAAAGTTGGATATGAATCCTTGACCTTAAGATACCTCACAAAATATCTTCAATGTTGAGACTAATCGTGTTATCCTACATATAAACACTTAGCCAATGAGACAAGATCTGGTTATTCCTGAACCACATGGGAGAGGTTGTTACGCTATCTTAATTACTGTTCAAGAAAAGTCAAGGGATTAACCATTTAGCCACATTTACATATTTCAAGGATATTCCTCATGCATGAAAGCTCCTGTTGGAAGGCTTGCAGCCACAAGACAGCAGGGAGTGCGGCCATTAAATGCTCTGATGGGCAGGACCACATGTCCAACTCACAGAAGTGAGGGTGGACTGCCTGTTCTCGATGGAAATTAAAATGTCAGAGATAATTGCTTTAAAATGCCTTCACCTGATGAAAACCATCAGCTTCATTTGATGGTCGGACATCCTGACCGGCCTTTCTCAGGAGCACCTTCCCTATAAGTGTGAGTGTTCTTCAGATACACACGGGTTCTATGTGCAGTCTTTGGCCGTCAAAGTCAACTATAAGCTATAAATCCAGGCAATTTATTTCTTTTGTCTAAAGCTTCCAATGACTGACATCGCTATGGCAACTAAAGTCCGTGAATGATGTGGTTGCACTGTGAGCATACCTATGCTGTCTTTATGTAATAATGGATACTGACGATAGTGTGGCAGTGTCACCAAGAGGTGAACCTGAACTTTTTGAGGTAGGAGCGTTGAAAGGATCTCTGTCAGACATACAATAATGTCTGTCAGACAATATAGCTTATCATTTAGTTTATACAGGCCTAGTAGTTATTATAAAACAATTAGAGGAGTACAAATATAAGCAGGTTGATACCAACAATATAGTATTCCTTGTTTCTGATGAAGAACACTCCAAAGTTGTGTCCACAGAGCATTGCTCTGCTTTAAAGGGTGGCGCTTCTTATTGGTGTTTTGACGGCCTGTCAAGATCATGCTCATAGAAGAAAGAAAGAAAAGAAAAGCAAAGATCAGAAAAGTGGAGAGCAACAAGAAGAGCATGTGGTAGCCATCTAATGTTTGGACACATTTTCCAAAGTTTTGACTGGTACTGTATGTTTTCACTTGCTGTGTGTGATACTGTTGTATCTCTTCGTCTTGACCTGCGAAGGGGCCACAGATGCAAATGGAATTTAAGCTATGATGTAGTACATGCATCAGATATTGATATTTATTGCATGCTTGAGCTTTATGATATCAATTTTAAATAAATAATGTCAATAACTTCAAAAGGAAACGAATGCAACCATTCATTTTAACACATTATACCAACAAAAATGTATGTTTTCCACACTGTAGAAGAAATAACTAAAATATTTCACCTCCTTTGCTAAAATACCAGAAAATCGGTGATAGATAATGATGACAACAGAGATGGAAACAAAAAAGCTGCAAAAGAAAATTGCATTCGCTAAAGACGTGCTTACGCCGCTGAAACTTCACTCTGAAATTCAGGCGAGGCAATGGTGACATTGTTTGGGTGATTTGTATGTGCTGCCCGCCCTCCTGAAATGTGTCTAAGAACATGGGCTGATGGATGTGTCTCTGACTCTCAGCCTGTAAGGGCCACAGTGGGCGCTGGGAAAGCTCTGACAGCCTCAAGGTTACCCGCCTGGCACTAAAACAGATGCTCCTCATCGTAACTGTCTGTAATGTACTCAGCTCAATCATCCCCTCCCTCTGCAATTCAATACAACATCTCTCTTCTTCCCTCGCGAGGCAGTTTGCAGAAAGTCTGGAAGAAGTTGTGTCCATAAACAGGAGCGGAAGTCATTATTGTATTTATCACACCTAGAGGACATCCACATATTCTCCTGCGAGCACTAACAATGATAGAATGTTGGAACTGTCATCTTCATGGTCTGTGTTAAATAATGGGTCAACTTTTATTCTATTCTTTTTTTTACATTCCTTATATGAGTGAGAAAATCGTTTCAATTTGGCTGTAATAAAAAAAAAGTTACTAACTAACACACTGCACCTTGTTTGTTAAGTGCTTTAACAATAATAAAAAAAAAACATCTGAGGAATCTGGTTCCACACTAAACAACTCTATAAAACACATACGGTATATATAAATGCATACATGTATGTATTTATATATATTACAAAAAAATAAATAGCCAATAGTTTGAAAAACTGCAGATCTCAAATCACCCATTTACTGACTCACATGAGGAGACGCAGTATTCTGCTCCATCTTTTTACACGTTTTATAGTCTCTTTCTTTGGGCCCTGGGGCAAATAGGCTCCACAGCACCACATATATCCAGTAATGCCACGGCTCTGAGGACGGCAGTGACACATCGATTGACACAAATATCATCCAGTCTTATCACAGTGACATGATGCAGTGATGGCCAAGCACCATTAGCCTGATCAGCCTATTGCTGGGCAGCTTGTTAGATCCCTTGGGGCCGGAGGAGCTGCTCCTGTTCTAATACAGATATTGCGAGACCAGGAAGGGGAACGATAAAGTGATGGATATGGGAAGAAAGAGTATAAACCTTGGAGGGACAATGTTATGCTTGTGTACTTTAGAGTGTATGTATGTGTTTCAGATGGTTCCACTGTGTTGATAGGAGGCAATTACACTTGTCCTGAAGCGGCAGCTACACAACAGGCACATAGCGAAAAACCTATGTCTTCCAAGACATGCTCCTTCGTGACAATACTGCAGGCACTCGTTAAATCTTTGAGTCGTTATAAATGCTACCTGATCATGCGATTCCTCGGTGATATGGCTATTTTTTGAAATCTTTATCATCTCAATTACACTATAAAAACGACTGAGATTTAAAAGTGCTTTTAGGTTAGGTTCTGCCCGGAGGACAGATAATTCTCTTGGCCCACTTTTGTCAGATTTTGCATCTATCTGTGGTATTTATAGGCAAATGTTCTCATATTTCTATGCTCTACTGTTAAGCCCCTTTCAGCCCAAAGGTTGCTACAACTGTATGAAAAGTTTCCATAAGCTTTGGACAAAAAAATGACCTGTTGAATCTACGTGTTCCTGTTAAGTGCTCTCATTCCAGATTAATGGTTGGGATATTAGTGAAACATGGCTGCCCATGACTCTGTCGTGAGTCAACTGGTTGTCCTTCCTTAAGCTATTCTGGTAGGACCTAACCACTTGCAGACTGGGAACACCTAACAAGACCTATATTTCTGGAGATTTTCTGACTGAGTAGTTGAGCCATGATAATTCTGGTTCTTGGTGCCCAGATCATTACGCTTTCCTATTTTTCCTGCACATCAGCTTTGATCATAACATGCTGCCTAATAAATCCCACCCACTGGAAGGTGCCATTCTAATATGATCAGGAATGTTGTTCTGACCTCATAGTTCAGAGGTTATGATGTCATGGATGATCAATGTACACCAACAAACAGAGAGACAATGTTGTTGTTAGAACATTGTGGACTAAGGAAAATACAGCTTGTTCTTCACCACATGCCCCTTTGGTCCATTTATAATTAACCCTTCACTCCTTTCCCAAGTGAGTGGAAAATACCATGATTCTTTTCTTCTAAATGATGGAGTCTGCTTTGAAGCAGCTGTGTTTGTCATTTATTTAAACAGGTAGCCAGATATGGCTGCAGCCCTTAAAATTATGCCTTAAAAGTAAATGAAGGACATTGAGCTAAGACAAGGTTTGGTCCAGATCAATATATCACAGAGAAATTCATAAAAAACGACACGATTACTGATGTCTGCGTCAAACTGAAGTATTTTCTGCTGCCTGTCTTCATTTCCCTTTTCCCTTTTTCACTCCATCTTACTGTTTGTATTGCGTTTTCCTTCGGTGGAACAATGACCTTTGCAGAGATAATTTTATTACGTAAGTTGAGTAATTGCTCTGGATGTGGAAGAGGAGTGTCTGCTGTTTGTCTTGCTAGGCCTACAGCTCCAATGTCATTGGATTTACATGAAACTCTGTGGTATTCATACAACCTGACAGGGAGAGTTCTGCTAAACAAACATAGAGCAGATGAGTGGAGAAGAAGGGGAAGACTGAGAGAGGAGAAAAATTGGGATGGATGTGAGACGACAGGGAGATGGAGAGGTGCATGACAAAAGCAGTAAGCCAGAACAGAGCAGGATTAAAAAGAAAATGCTATAAAAAGAGTCCCCTTCCACCCCTTTTTTTCTTTTTAGAGAGAGCTAGGCACAACACGAACCTCCAGATTGTCCAAGTGGCTTTTAGAACGGTCTGTTTAGTACAAAGAGCAATTCATATGGGCACACAAGAACAAATGGAAGGAGCACAGAGAGTTCTTGCCTGCTGTGTGTTTTTTCGCCTCCACTCCGTTACCTAGAGCCCTATTTGCAGCAACGGAGATATGCGCAGAGGGCACGAAGGCTCTGCACTAACAACCGACACAGATGGCACCGCAAGAGGCTTTACTGGCAGAAATGCTCACTTCATTTTGTTAGAGTTTCTTCATTTGGACAATGGGTCGAGACGAAGTCACAGAAGCAGACAATTACTGATATTTGCTGCCAGCTACCAGAGCGCGAGGGCCGAAAGATAGAGGCAATAGCTCCACTCCCACATTGTTAATTAAAAAGTCTCTCAGCACTGTGTTCACTGAATAAAGGGGAGCAGAACACACACTCCAGCATAAGGCAAAGTCTGCGTTCATCGTTTTTATCTCTACTCCAATCACACATAACATTTAGCAGCAGGATTTTCTTTTATTACGTTTGATTTTGCATTGTGTAGGAGATTGCACAATATTGTCTCTATGATCCATAACTACAGAAATTGGATGGGCTGCGGGTCTGTAGGGGGTGTGGTAGATAAGAGAGAAAGAAGTACAAGAGGCAAAGCAGTAGAGGAAAAATAACAGGAAAGCTGATTTCATGCTCCAGGGATTGCATCTAATTTCCTTGTGCTGAGAGAGAGCAAAAGTCTTCATAGTGGATATACTGACACCCGATGGTGGGTGAAGGCACTGCATCTGGGCTCCTGGAACCTCACAGGGAGACATGATGTCACCAGAGTCAACGTCAGAAGATTGGGTCAATCCTGGAGAGGTAAACTGGGGTTTTTACTTGGGCCATACAGTGCCATCTAGACTTTTGAATTGTAAATTCCCGCGGAGTGCTCCCAAATCAAACCGCATGTTTGCTTGACTTTCTCCTTTTCCATTCATCTTTTGTTTAATTTATTTTTTAACTTACAGCACAGCGAATCAAAAGACATTTGCTTGAAAGGAAGCTAATCAACAAGAAAAGTCAACAAAAAAATTCCCATTATGGGAACTACCCTTTGCTTAAAAATGCTATTATACGCTTGGACAATCCGATCAATATTAGTGAACATCTAGCTGCAACAGCAGCCATGGTAGCACCACAAATGTCACGAGACGCACCATAGGTTTAGATGCAAGCTCAAGCAGAAATATGTGGAATATAATATGGGAATAGGAAATCAATTAAGGCTCCTTCAAAGTCATCTCCGGACGAACCAGGAGGAGAATTAACGAGGGTTTCTCATCACTAATTAACACATAAACACATCGTTCCATCAACAAGTCAGAACTGAAGTCGATTACATGACATGCGCTGAAATGACTGTGTCAGATGACCTTTCTTTGAGGGAGAAAACAGAGGAATGAGCAGAAAAAGCGTTAAAAGAAAGAAGTGTTCGAGAGATATGAAGTCATATATACATAGCTGCTGACAAGATGATTGGAGGATGCAAGCGCTCACAGTGAGCCGTTCTGTTCACGGCCTCCAGCACCTCATTAGTCTGGCCCAGCAGCGGTATGCCCTCACTATTAAGCGCTAAATGAAAGACCGCCAACCGTGATTTCTAAGGGGAAGTCCCCTGGTGTCATGGGGATAAGAGATCTCTACACAGACACACGCACACACACACACACACTTCGGCGTCTATGAAAGCTATTTGAAGGGCATTTTGGAAAAGGCAATTGAGGCACAAGTGGATATTTTACACATCATTGGTCACAGCCGTTCAAAGAACCCCTAAACATGAGATCTCTGGACATGATGCAAACATCTTACAACAATCCGCCTGCTTTGTAGCGAAAAAGAGATGAAAAAATGTCTGAACTGGCAGCAGATTCAATTTTTCCTTAAACACTTTGACTTTTGTAAGACTTTCCATTGCTGCTAAATGCTATTGTCTGTCAATCTCTGTGCCAACAGCCTTCTACACAGGCCTACTCAGGGGATATAGTTAAAGCCATTTCCTGTCATTCAGGTTTATTCATACAACCTTTTCACATGCTATTTCTTTCTCCACTATACTTATATATTGACGTTGACATGTGAAATTAATGGAAGTGCTCCTTTAATCAACACACAGGTAAATAGAAAGAGCAGCAGCACTCACGGTCATTGCAGTGAGTCCCTGTGTAGGACGTCATAGAGCAGTCACACGTGAAGTTCTCCCACTGCTGGATACAAACACCCATGTTGGCGCAAGAGTCCTCCTGGCAGGTCGTACTCGGGCCTGTGATAAATGCAGGCAGGAAGGGAGGGAGAGAGATGTCACGGGAGAGCTGAGGTAAACAGCAGTAAGAGCAACTTGTGAGCCTCAACAAAGCAGAATCATGCAAAAGAAGTGCACACCAGAGATAAAAGTCGGCCTAGAAGAAAGAAGGAGCAGCAAACAGTGCCACCACAGGAAGCTTCACCAGGAAAACAACTCACTTAAAAAACAGTCTGGGTCTTGTTTCATGCTGGGTCTGATGGCAGCGGCAGAAGTGCCAGGTTTTCACAGGAGCAACAGCACGCCTCTCAAACAGCGGCAGCAGAAGAAATGCAATTGCACTTATTACTATAGAAGCTGTCATACTGGAAGCTAGTTTTATCTTATTCAATATTTAAGACTTGCAATGAATTGAACCCCAGCTGGGCTGATGTGGTGACACTGTCAACTTCCCTAAATGTCCTTCTTGTTCACAGAATGTGCCAGTGGGCATGCATGCATTTATTTATCATTCCGACATGTAGTTGAAAAAAAAACAAACACATTTCACAGTTAAACCCTGCATTCCCTCTATGAACAAGCAAGATGACACAAAAAATCACCAAATGATAAATATTAAATTCAACAGCACTCATTTAAAAAATAAAAATAAAAAATGGTATTAATGTGGTCCTGGAAAATGTCTTTCCAAACATCACTTTCACTGTATCAAAAAACTGAGAACACTAGACACACGAGACACGCCTTGAAGAGCAGAGGAGAGAAGGAACGTAAAGAGAACTTGAACTTGAACCATGATTGAGTATGCACTCGAGTCAGGCAGGAGTTGAGGAGGGTATTCAAAGTCAAACAGAATGTGTGTTTTCTAGTCCTCTCCGCCACACATAGCTCTTACCTTTGAATACGCATACAGAGAGGGAATGCAGATATGGACAAGTGCACAGCATAGATAACGAGATAAACAATTCCCCGTCGCAGTCTAGACAGGAAGTGCGAGGACAATTTGACAGAAACCATTCTGAAAACCACATAGGAATAAAACAAAAGCATAGAACTGAAAGTGAAATCAACAGTCCAAAAAATGACAGACAAATGCGAGTAAAGTATATGTGAGAGCGACTGTCTTGTGCGAGACACCGAGAAAAAAAAAGAAGGACACTTGAAGTGGAAGGAAGAGCATGTCTGCAGGCTGAAAGCGCGTTTACTGTGTAATGTACGGTAATGGTAGTCAACCAGGCATCCTGTGTTATTATCGAGCATCAGTGTGCAGCAAGAGGCTGCTTGCTCTCTGAAAACACACTCATCTAGGTAGGGTAGCAGCTTTTTTTCCTTTTAAATAGTGGAGACACAGAAAGAGGTCTGATACATCAGTGTCACGATGAGGAGGCGTTGGTATGTGTTCGTATGTGTGGGGACAGCCTCTTTCTGATGTTTATGCCATCCGGTAACGGGTCACAGCTGGCTTTCTCACAGAAGAAACTCCCACAAACTGTCTGGGAGCCCTTTTACACTACTTCCATGCCTGGCCTTTATCCATACTGTATGAGAATTAGGAGGTATGAGCTAATCCCGTATTAGGTTTCCACCACTAACTTTTTGCATCCTGTAGTTCCTCATTCACCTAAGGTCTAGTTGAAGTCAATCATTCATATATCTCTATTATATTCCGAACCTTTTAACCCCCTCACACATATATTCCCCACATAATATCATTGAGTTCATTGACTTTTTACTCCCATAGTATAAATACTTACTTTCTTTTTTTTTTTATCAAGATCAAAGAATCCTCATTGAAAAAGACCCAAAGATCCTCATTGAAAGTTTTAAGCTCCTCAAGAGATAAACCGGGGGTGCAAAATGTTTTAACTCTCCCCACATAGTGGCATGAGAGCAAGATCATAACCTCATTACGAGCACAAACACAAACATCACATGGTGGAATCCAACAAGGAAACGGTGATTAAATGTGACATTGATGAGTCATCCTGCTGATATTGTACGGATGAAGTTGCTCGACATTTGCAGTTAACTCAGATTATGAAATAATCCCGACAGGGCAATTTATGAGTGCCACATTGTTCTCTTTGATTGTGCTGTCTGATCAAATTCTTCTTCAGATTTGGCCAGACATCTAGCATGGAGATTAGCAGGAGCGAAAAAAATGCTTGTAGATTAATAATATAATTATATCATTGTTAGTACCAGTTAAAATTTCCCAACCAGCACCAGTATGTGCGCTATCCTCTTTCTGTCAGCCTCCTTTCTTTGTCTTTCAGAGAGCAAGCCACCTTTGTGGTACCTAAATGACTTTATTGCCATGGTGACACCCACAATGCATTGCACACAGCAGACTTTCAAGCAAACAGGCCTCAGAGAGGCTGACTTTAACCGTCTACCTTGCAGGTCGGCTTTGGTGAAACCAACTTTGTTAGCGCAGACAGAAAATAACAAACAGAACAGAGCAGAGCGGAAAACAAGAGTAAAGGTTAGTGAGGACCGGCATTGTTAGTGTTTGCAAAGCTCGTATTTGCTTGTCACTGTGGCAAAAGGCCATATCTGGGTTAGAAAGTGTTACTTTTTTCCCCTTTTTTTTATAGAGAAAGAGTTTTAAGTTCTGACCAAATGTAAAGCACTTTGAATTTCTCCGTTGTTAAAATGTGCCAGATAAATAAAATTGCCTTGTCTTGCCTAATGCAGTACTCTGGATTACCAGAAGATCATCACGTTATGTGTTGTGATCTTTTGCTGCCCTCTAGAGGACACATGCAGAAGGTCATACCAAACACAAGGAGCACCACAAGTCTTTGTAGAAAACAGCCAAAAACTAAAAAGAAGTAACGATTTTTTAATCCCTAACAGAGTTATATAATTTTTACATTCATTAACAGTCTTACATTAGACTGTTAATGAAAAGAGTCTAAAGTCAAGTACTAGCAAAAAAGAAATGAATGTGCAAATGGCACAAAAAGATAAGGAGCTCTGGGAAAAAAAAAAAAGGAGGTCGGTGAGAGCAAAGTACTTTAAATTACTTATCTTATAAAATAATCCACTATTAAAAAGCAAACATTTTGCCTTGTTTTAGATCCTGTGATAGTCAGGGTGAACAACGTGTTCCTTAATTTGTTATTCAGGTTTTAGTACTTCAAATCAATTGATGCCACATAAAAAATTAACAAGCCATTATTACAGAAACTAAAAGAAAAATGAGGTCTCCTATGATGTGACAAATGCAGGGTGATGAAAAAGAAGATAAGTAGAATTTAAAAAGCCAGCGAGTAGCTTCAAGGGGCTACTGAGGAGCCTTCTAATTAGACTAATAAATCTCACAAGGCAGGTCATGATTCTGAAATGCTGTAGGCCATCTGTACCTTCACAGCCACGCTCAATCTGCCCGCTGCGGAAAAGGGCGTCGTTGATGAGATCTGGCAGGCGGCCGTTGAGGTCAACTGAGGCTAAGCAGCCCTGAAAGCCCTCCCGCGAAACCACCAGCTTCGGGAGGTTCTGGTACATATTGGGTCCCAGACCTCCGATAAACAGGTCGCCTGAAGGCGGAGAAAGGAGAGGAAGACAATGTTTGAGCCAGCCATCGAGTTTTAAGTGCTAAAACTAAGATTTACTCAGAAAAAACTTTGATTGGAGGTGTAATTAGTGACATTGTAAAATATTTGAATATTCATTATTCAACTCTCAGAAACTGTGACTTGAAGCCCCCAGCGAACGTACACTCGTTTTACAGTGCAGAAGGTAAAAACTCCTATCATTCAGGAAATCTCCCCAATATATATATATATATATATTTATATTTGGTAGGAGGCAGTAAGGCCTACTACAAATCAGTAGGGTTTAAAGCTGAAATAATATTTTTTCCCTCCGTCCCGAGACAAAGGGTATATACTCAAAATCCCCCAATCCCCTGCGCTGTACAGGCAATCCCCCTGATTGAACAACTTAAATTACATGTAAAGTTTGTTCAAAAAGCAGTGTCTTTATGCAAGAAAGCTCCAACCAGGGAGAACATGTAAATGATTAAGAGTGATATATACATGAAAAACAAACAGATAGAACTCCTCCAGTTGGTTCACATTAACAACATTTGGAATAAATCGAACCAATGGTTTTTGAAATAATGGCCCAGAAACTTTCGGAAATAAAGCTTCCCCTAGTGTCAGATATATATCTATACAATTGTAAAATGATCCATGAAGTAGTTTAAATTTCAAATAAATAGTCCCCTCATATGTCTTTCTTGTGATTCAAATAGTTTAACTTTATAGATCTAGTAGTGCATCGATCCAGACTGGCACTCAGGGCTGACCGGGCCTTCTGTGTATTACACCCTAAACCCTCTGGGACTGGAACCAGTTTTCATATTTTTACACTCTACAGTAGTTGAAGACCTCTCTTAAAATTGTTCACCATCTTCCCACTTTATATTTGAATCTGTTTTGATGAATTATCTGTTGTGAAAAAAAGATTAAGTGTCTCTTAATCTTTTCTTAACCTATTTTTACGCTTCTTCAAAACAAAACTTGCATTATTCTTAATTTATGTTTTTTTTAATTTGTTTTATTAGCTGTGAAACACTTTAGTCAACTCTGATTTGTATATGAAATGTTCTGTACCCATAAATGAATGAACATGACTTAGAATGCATTTTTTTTAACAGGATTAAACAAAAACCTTTGATCAAAAACGTTTAAACAACGTGACAGTGTTGAAGTAAATTCACGGTTATGTTAAACGGTATAAAGGAACATAAATCTGTATAATAAAAACCTCAAAAGTCGTGTTTACGGTGGAAAGTTTTCATTGTTTTCATCCGGCCTTTAAACAGTATTTAACCCATAAGAAATCACATCAACATCAACACTCCTACCTCCACCCATCCACCCCTCCACCCCTCCACATGCACCTTTACATGAAGACACTGCTCCTCCCACCGCACGCCTGCCTCATCCCTGGCTATCCTCCTTCGTCCCTGTGGATGCCCTCCCTAGTGACGAAGCTTGTCACTAAGGCTAAGACCTCCACCTGCTCCCTGGACCCAATGCCCAAAGCCCAAAGCCCTGATCAAGGCTTGCCTGCCCGCCCTGTGCCCTACCATGGTCACCATCATTAACTCCTCCCTGGTGTCCGGCACGGTCCCTCCAGCTTCAAAACAGCATCTGTCACCCCCTTTCTTAAAAAGTCAGGTTTGGACCGGGAGGATTTAAACAGCTACGATCTCCAACCTTCCTTTCCTTAGTAAAATCCTGGAAAGTGTAGTTGCAGCCAAACTCCATCAGCATATGTCCAACCATGAGCTCTATGAACCCTTCCAATCTGGATTCAGACCTCACCACAGCACAGAGTCTGCCCTCATCAAAATCACCGACGACCTCGTCATAGCAGCAGATTCCGGCCACATCTCCATCCTCGTCCTCCTTGACATCTCAGCAGCTTTTGATACAGTCTCCAACTCCATCCTCCTTAACCGTCTAACGGACCGTTTAAGACTCACCGCAGCCCTCTCCTGGTTTGAATCTTATCTTTCATACAGCGAACAATTCTTCCCCATAAGTGACTCCAGCTCCTCCCCAACCCCAGTCAACCAAGGCGTCCCTCAGGGTTCTGTGCTTGGACCCCTCCTCTTCACCATCTACATGCTCCCACCTGCTCCGCTATATAGCTCCAATATATTATTATTATTATTAAGTGTTACGAAAAAGTTTAAATTCTACAGCTTTATCCTTAATTTTCAACTAATGAAGTGATCATTTTCTGCGTTTTATTTTGTAGTTAATTGCGGAATGTAAATTTCAATCCACTGAACAATTCTAATGCTTGAGAAACGTTTCCTGTATCACGTGAAACCAGTTCTGACATACATATTTTGAACAATTTCATATAAAACAACATGGTTTATTAATATTGTTCTGTGTTCCTCTTGTAAAACCTAATGAATAAAGTTACAGATTCAAAATACTGCCGCTTAATTTAAAGTGAAAGATCTTTTGGCTTCTATTCTCCTCATCTGTGGAAAAAACTTCCTGGAATCCTTGAGGTCTGCACAAACTGTCAGCTCTTTAAGATCAAGTCTGAAAACATTATTGTTTATTGGCTTTTAATGAAGAAACTGCTTTGCGTCTGTAACTTTTACTGTCTCTGGATGGTGCTATATATATATATATATATATATAAAGGTGCCATGCCTTGAAATGGGTCTGGGTTCTTCGGCGTTAATATGATCATGTGTAATACCGGTCGTTTCGGCCTACATCCACCTTTTTCTGCTGCTTGCACATGACTGGCCACGCGCAGAAGAAATTAAATTGAGGCTGCTTGAATCCTCTGATGAGAGATTTAAGTGCGGGTGTTTAATTACAATTTTTGAATTTAAAGATTTATAGAGTACAATAACCTCTGTTAGTGAAAGGAAGAACTTATACCCTGGGATAATTCTTTAGAACATAATTGTTTTTTTGTTTTTTAATTAAGGGGGATAAGAGACCAAAAGGCTGATGTTCAACATTTTTTAAATTACTTATTATATCCCCGAAAAAGACAGGAGATTTTATGGAATCATAATGGCCACTGCTGCCGCATGTGTCACCGCCACAGAGAGGTCTTGTTGGTGCGAACACTCAAAAACTGTTTCATGGATCATTTTCAAATATTTTACCCAAATAGACCTTAGTGCGAGGAAGAACTGGATTGATTTTGGGATTTTGGGAACTTGGTAGTTGTATATTTCTGACATTAGGGGGAGCTTTACTTCCCAGGCCATAATTTCTCCACTGTTGGTTAGTCCTATTTAGTCCAAATTTAAATCTATTATTTAACAATAGTAGCTCATATTTGAATCATTAGGAGGGGCTTGTTTTTTTACAAAAACATTATTTTGGACATAACTTCCTGACTGTTATTGCGATTTAGTCCACATTTTGTGCATATGAAGAGCCTTGAGGAATTATATCATAAATATATCATATTTTACTCAAATAGTTGATCATTTAACTTACTAGCGGCAGTTTTTTTTAAAGGAATAACTTAATCTTTGGTCCGATTTAGTTCTAATTTGTTGGATACCAATGGGTTCAAGGAAATGTATCATAAATATATCATATTTTAATTTAATAGTTCAAGATAGATGACTATTGGGAGCTTTTCTACGAAAAAACACTGTTTTGCGGACATCCCTTCCTAATCTTTGGTCAGATTTAGTCCAGATTTGGTGGATATGAATTGCCTCGGGGAGATCTATCTTCAACATGTCATGTTTTACACTAATAGTTCATATTTTACTACCTAGGGGCACATTTTAAACAAACAAAACTCCACATTTTATTTGAGGAGTTCAGTCGGGGGATTTCTTTTACAGCGCCGGGGATTAGAGACACTTGCTGTCATAGGCCAAGTTTACATACAGCTGCAGATGAGAACATGCTGTGATATCAACCTTCATCATTATACAAATTTTCTCCAAAAGCAAGAATATGGTACCTTTGAGGTCGAGATTTTTGGCTCCGTTGACGTTCTGGGTGACCGACTTTGTGTCCACCTTGAGTGTGTGGCTGTTGGAGGAGTCCCGCGTGATAACCACGTTATGCCACTGGTTGTCATTCAGCGGGTTGTCGCTATTCCCCTTCAACAGACTCGGCCCGTTCCCCAGGTCAAACACGTAGTGGATAAACCTGGCAGAGAGGAAGCAGAGCAGATGAACGTGTCACGGTTTGTTAGTGTATACTGGTGTGAGCTGGTGTGAGCTCACAGAATGTCTCATTGTATCTTCCCAGAATGATTCATCTTAATGAAGAAAAATCCCATAACTAACTTATGCGGCTCGGAGACGAATGGAAATTAAACAGGGAATAAACAACCTTTGTCGCGACACGTTAAGCTCTTATATATATTTGGCAGCATTTTGTAAAAACTTTCTGAGCCGTCACAAACTTGCATAGAATGCAAACGAGATTTAGAGACATAATAACAACTGCACACATCGGCACTGCTTTTACCAATAAAGCATTTGTTGACCAGATCCAAAACCTCATCACCACTCACCCTTTGACCAGCTCCACAGCGATAAAGTCGTTCCCGTCTCCGCTGTTAAAGATGATGAAACCATCGGATGAGGTGGTTTTGAACTGGAAGAAGAGGTGCATGGTGGTGTAGGCCTGCAGAGTGGCTAAGCCCAAATAGCTGCCCTTGGTCTTGAAGGTTACGGGGTCAGCGATGATGAAGCGCATGCCAAATCGGGCGTTGAGTTCGCAGAAGTCGATGTCCCCATTTTTGCACATGTCGATGTACTGCATCCCATTGAACTTCAGGCCCTGTGGGGAGAATCGTTGAGAGATGACACAGAGCTGTGTAGCAGACATTTAATAAATAAACTCTGATTGAAATGACAACATAGTACACAAATCTGTCAACATTGGGAAAAAATGTTTTGAGTCATCAGAACCAATGATAACGATTACAAGCAACGTCAGCAGACGCTGCCTCATTGTAATAACAATTTAAGCCTTTGTTTATTGTTAAAAAAAATGCTAACCTGTGGATAAATGACTTAAAGTTAATCAGTGATGGACATTTGTTGAAATAAAGCATCTAAATACTTTTCCCACCTGAAGATGCCCGATGAAGGAGGAAGGTGCTGATGAGACGTAACGTCTCTCGGTCAAGATGCCTGTCTCCACATTGTTGAACTCCAGACGGGTGTGGTCGCCCGCCATTTGACCTTTGGTGGGAGAAGGGGAGAGAATGGAGAAGATGCAAAGGAGTGAAGGGGAGGAAAAGGAGGAAGGATTCTGCAAGCTAATCACTAACACTGACACTGCTAACTTTTACTTTTTTTTATTACGCATCATCATCAATGTCACAGTGGGTAATGTCCATTATAGTGTTTATATACTGTATTCTAGCAATTATAAGTACGAGACACATGTTTCATTTAGGAAGCATAACAACTAAAGGAAATAATGCCTCATAAATAAATATTTGAACTATTTTTTTAATAGGAATGTATCTGAAACTTAACAAGGCTGGATCATAAATCGGCATCAGATATTATTAGATGAAAAAACTTAAACAGCATTCATCTAAGAAAAATATACGAATGAAAAAATAGAAACATTAATGTGATGATGTCACCATGAACATCGTGGATATTGTAAAATTGCAGTTAAATGGTCCACAAAAATACCTTCAGCTACGTGTTCATCCACAGTGAGTGTGAAGTTTTTACCGCGGCGGGACACTCGCACTGAGTGCCAATTGTTGTCGTTGAGCTTTTGTCCAGCATAAAGAACCTCAGGGCCTTTGCCTGAAGAGGAAGTTTAGTTAGTGAGGGAAGGGGGGAATACAAGCACAAACAAAAACTTTCCGTTTCCACAACAATCTGGGAAAAACTAACAAGAAAGGGACTTCTCAATTTGAAGGCTTTTACTTTTACTTGCCGTTACTCATGTCAGGTCTCTCTCTCTCTCTCTCTCTCTCTCTCTCTCTCTCTCTCTCTCTCTCTCTCTCTCTCTCTCTCTCTCTCTCTCTCACTGCTTGTATTCATTTGGTTTGAATATGCTGCTTTTGCAGGATTCCAGTTTAATTACAGAGAGGAAAGTGATCACAAATGGTGCTACACTTTCTTCGAGGCTTAATTTGAGATGCATGAGGTGTTCTTCTAATCCACCAGCAGAGGGCGACACCGGCCCAGGAATGAATCTAAAGGTCAAAGCTGCTCATTCAGAATCCTTAATATGTCGAGCAATATTGGATATTTAAAATCCAAACAAGAATTGTTCTGTACTCAGTTAACATGATTCGTATCAGATTAGGTTTTTTCATTTGGTGACTTATCTCCTGTTGGCAACTATGGGCCAAGATAAATACTAGTGCACTGAAATAACAAAACATACACGGACCCCACCCTTACATGTTCTAAAGTCACTAATGCTTTACCTGGAGAAGTCATACTCATACGAAGTTAATAGTACTTCCTACAGTATGCTCTGAAATGTTCAAGCATTTTGTGGCAAAGACTTAAATGTTAATCTAACCAGCTTTTAAATGGTGGTAAGTTTCAAAAGTTCATTCAGAATTACAAATATAAAATATTTCCCTTTTAAGAATGCTTTCAGTCAGTAATCCAAAACGAATATAAATTAACTCTCTAAGTGGTTTATTTTGCGGGATGCGTGCACAGATTTTGTACTGCATGACGGCATAAAGACAAAAGTACGGCTAATAAATAATGAATAATTAAGCTTTAATGTTATCACAAAAACACACCGACACACATACCAACAACAACCTCACACATATAACTCAACCCTCCCTTTCTCCGTTCTCTTTCTCTCTCTCTCTCCTTCACTCTCATTCTACACAGCTGTAAGTGTTTGAAAATAATGAAAAATAAGAGTCCCTTTCATGAGTAAGAGCAGGCCTGCCAACACCATTATTTATCTCCGTAGAGGCCCATGAACAGCAGGTATGTGTTCAAAAAAGGAGGCAAAAACAAGGCATCTGAGAAACAGAGCAATATATCAGTGTAATTGGTAAAACAATATAGCCAATAAGTGAAAGTGCGACTGCTCAGTGTGTGGCTATAGGCATAAGGGAACGATTAAGAACTAGTTGCCTGGCGTAATTTCAAAAATAGGCCACTTAAAACATGTAGGAAACATTAAGTCTGATTTGCATAACTTTGATCTCTGGCTATTACTTATTTCCTTCTTATCGGAGCAATCCTCTTATCAGTCGCCTGCATGCTCACATCCCTGTCCTTACATCTAGCACACAGGCTATAATCCAACATTTTATGAAAGAAGGCTGCAGAAGAAGAATGTTGACTTACTGGTGTTACAGTTTATCCTCACACAGTCTAGATGGGGAGGGGAAAATAAGTGACAGATGAAATCGCATCCTTCAAGGTTACAGCTGCAGACATCCAAGAGCAAGAAAAGCCACATTCTGGGGACGGTCACATGACCCAGGCAGCCATTTCAGCCTGGTCAGCGACTGATGATCAATGTTGCAATACCAATACTGGAAATCCAATTTCATTTTAATCCAAATCTTTTAATTAGATACTTTTAATGTTGTAGCAAATAATATTGGACCAATACCGGACAATATTACTGCACTCATTAAACTGTTTTCATTTCTTTGGTTTAATGAGGATATTTCTCATAGTTACAGGAATGATCGTATGAGATACGATTATTTCCAAAAAGCTCTCATTGCGAAATTTTGAGAAGTTAAATTTCAAAATAGTCTCTTGCATTTCAATGGCCACATCGATTTTGCAACCCAACGAACACTTCATTTCTCATTAATTAACATGCTTTTTCCTAAGATCTCCATTACTGAGTATTGAATCTATATTTGCAAGTGCAGGTTGAAATCCATGTGACCAGTTTGGTCATGTGCCGTCAACCGTAACAGAAAAGTGGCAGCAAACAGCACTGAGCCACGCAGCACAAACACCGTACAGAGGCCTGCAGACCCTCTCAAGGGCTCTCAACCAAGTGTCCACTAACTGTTTTTCCTTCTTCAAGTTTGACCACACTGCACATTAAAAACATGGACTATGGTCCCTTTTGTAATTGTGTTTTTGTTTTGTTTTTTCTGATGTGGTAATCAATTACATCGTATTCTGTAGAGTTTTGCATGTGAACATGTGCTCCATGTCAAGAGTCTCCATTCTTGGCTCAGTGGTTTAAAGGCTTACACTCTACTTGAATGTACCACTTGTGCCACCATCTGCAGGCGCGCCGGGTGCTGTGGCATCGGGCTGTTTGCCAGATGGGCCGCAGGCTCGGGGGCCTTTGAAGGGGTGAGTGCCATCTTTGAACAAGGCATGGAGGATGCCAGCTAGACAAAGGTTTACTAATGGACTGAGAGAACCATGAACCTGCTCTCATGAGGAAAAAATAAATAAAGAAGACATCAGAAACTGGTAGACATGATAGGGATGCATTCTATGGGACTGAAACTCTTACCTGCTCTTCTAAATGGATGGATATGATCTAAAAAAGCTGATAATCTTTAGTGATGCATGGCTGCATGTCTACTGAAGTCATTCGGGAGGCGAAATGTCCTTTGGAAAAAATCTATTTGTAGCAATAATGAGCATGACTAAAATGATTAATGATGTGTTCCAAAGATGTGCTGTAGAGCATGAATCACTGTTACGTGATAGAGCGATGGAGATCAAGATCTACAAAGACGTCTAAGCATCAAGGCAAAAAAAAGAAAGAGAAGTACAGTCCAGGCAAGTTAGAAATGATACATGCAACTACAAAGGCAAACTACAAAAATTGGTTGAGATCGTGCTAAGTCTAATTTAAAGTCTACAAAATACAGCTATTGCCTCCACTTAAACTCATGGGCAGCCGGCAGGGACGGTTTATACGATACCTAGGTTGACCGTCAGCTTGACACTCCCACTGTCCAGCTCCAGCCTTAAGGTATCCGCTGACTGGCGGGAAGTTGCGGCCATGAGCAAGCCGAACGCCCGCTGGGACATGAAACGGAGGGAGACGTCCTCGGCTTCGGTGTGCATGACAGTTGGGATCACAACTTTCATGTACATGCTGCCATCATAGGACAGGATCGAAGCCTCTGTGAGGAAGGCAAGAGAGGAGAAGGTTCAACTTTATTTAACATACAGATTTAGAATGTGGAGAAACTATGTGTGTGTGTGTGTGTGTGTTTTGTGTGTGTGTAAACACACATTCCGTCATAACAGGATAATAGTGGCGATATATTGCATATGCCCCAGTGTCTTCTTACAGATGTGTTTATGAAACCAAAGCCTTCGATAAGAAAGCAAACACACGCACAAGCCAGGTGAAGGACAGGAAACCCAATTTAAAGTTGAAACATGCATGCATGTCCCTTCATACATTTTATCAACTGGAAACAAACGCACACACATGTCCCACATGCCCGGCTGCAGCTGTATTCACCACGGAGTGACAAGCAAGTGACTGGGAGCTCAGGCTGAGGCGCACACGCGCTGCTCAGTGTGCAGAAAATTAAATCATCATGCTAATTCCTCCGCTTCCTGGCAAGAACCCCTTATAAATGTCAGTCGGTGTCTTTAATCATGAAATTTTTTTTTTTTTTTTACATTAAAACGTGAAAAAAAAATGGATAACCATACCATAATAAAAAAATTGTTTTGAAGTTAAAAAGGGATGACAACAACGATTAGATCATGGCTGCTGGGCGGGTTTATTCCACGGCTTTATTATGAGTTCCAGGAGGAGGGGAAAAATGGAGCGAGTGTACTAAAGAAAGAGGAGGCCTGTCAGCAGACTGGAAGCCTCAGAGAGGGGAGAGAGAAACATATTAAAAAGGGTATCCAACCATGACATACCTGTTTTGACACCTCAGCTTTTTAAAAGAAAAAAAAGCCCCGCGGCCCCAGAAATGCACCACCATTTTGCCGCGTCTGGGGAAATGTTGAGGCGGTAGGAGAGGGTTTTTGGAGCATCACACAAAAGAGGGGTTGTACCGATAAACAGCGCAACATTGCATGTCACATCTTTTGGGTCTTTTTTTTTTTTTTTTACAGTTTAACACGACATATGTTTAGAAAGCGTCACCTTCATAGTGATTTGTGTAGATTCCCATGGAATAATGCAGGAGAGTGGAGTCTGCTTAACTTGAGTGTCAAGATTCATGTGATACACGGCAATATTGATAAATACAGATAGTGTGATCCCTGAACTGTCTTGCTGAGTAGCACACAACTTCAAAAATCAAACATTTGTCTGTGTTGCTTTTAGGGCAATTGTAAATATGCATTCCTCATACAAGCTGTTGACAGTGTGGGTACAGTAGCCTGGAGGATAAGGAAATCAAGGCTTGTCATTTGTGTCTCCTTTGCTTGTGCGTAACAGACACACATAATATGAATATAGCACCAGAACACATCCACTCAAACATGCACAGCAGCCAGTCTTTCAGACGGGTTCCCTAACTGACAGAGGCATCTATTGATCTGTGAGCCAGGTCAGGTCCCTGGCTAACACCAGATGAAAGTCAATCTCCACCCCAGAAAACTCAAAGAAACAGGAAAAAGGATGAAAAGAAAAGTTTTAGTACAACTTCTTCGTTTAAACTATTGAATGGAATGCAGATCGAGTCTTTATAGGACATCTAGCCTTAACTTATTATCAGTGTCCATCCATGGTTTGGCTTTTGCTGAGAAAAAAACCTACAATAATTTAGAATTTATACAACCCTCTAAACAATACACTAAGCACTTATTACAGTCTCAACACAATTAACATACTAAATATGTGCTTATTAGCCTTTAATGACAACAATTTAGTTGTTTTTTTTATCGTAACCATAAGACCTTATATTTTATTCTTGGGATTCAGACCCGACCAAAGTGAGATCGCTAGACTCTATGGTAATATATTATAAATAAGCTTTCTAATGAAAGCTTATTTCATTAGAAATATGCTTAATATATTAGAAATATGCTTAATTCACAATGCAAAAGGCTGTTGTGTTTACCTTTAAGAAAAGTGCTGAATTTCCAAAAGTACAGAAACATCCATAAGACTGACATGTATGTTCATATAACATTATTATCACAGCAGGAAGGGGGCGAGACATATGTCACTGTTGATGAAAGTGAAAACCAATGCCTGACTCCACCCCCGTTATCTAGATCTACTCACTATATATATATATATATATATATATATATATATATATATATATATATATATATATATATATATATATATATATATATATGAGAATGCCATTCTGGTAGGCTGTGTGTAATAAACACAAATCATCTAAGTCTGGTAAAAAAGTAACTGAGACAACTGTGGCATCATTAAAGCTTGGATAGTGAGGCGACGTCAGTGAGCCGTTAAGATGCGGCTGAAGCAAACATCACTTCATATTTATACGGAATTAAACATCGAACCCTGAATAAGTGAAGGCTGCCGCCCTGATTTCTGGCATTCATAGCCGATAGAAAGCCTGAAAGCTATTACCAGGCCTCATGAAGATATAGCAGGTGATTGCACTCCAGGCACCGAGTCTGTTTGGTGTAGTTAGGCTCGGGTGCATTCATAAAATATCCGTGCACCTCCAGTTTGCGCTGCTCCGTTGGTGTTTCTTGAAAAAGATATAAGCAAGGAGGAGGATGACATTTCAGATGGTAATTAAGCTGCTTCTAGTCAATCTGTGTGTGTGCGTGTGTGTGTGTGTTTGTGTGTGCGTCCTCTGGTGAGGTCGATACTTTACATAATTAGCAGGCCAATTGAAGCAGACGACGGAGGAGGAGGTAATCTTTTGAGTGAGAGGCTTCACAATTATTCTGGCTATACAAGTGGGGAGTCAAATCTCTTCGGCACACACACACACACACATACACACACACACACACACGCACGCACACACTAGCATGGCACACAGACTCACACTTTAGTCATGTTCAAACTCAGAAAGTGTTGCCGTTGTTTACTTGCCTTGGCTGTAACGGGGTAGGATTATCTAATCTTTTTTTCTTCTTCTGCGTACAGAATGACAAGTGTTTGTTTTGATAAACAAACCCGAAAGCACTCCGACTGTCATCGTGATATTTCATTTGACTATCTCTCTACCCTTCTCCTTCTCTGTTCAGGCACACACACACACACACACACACACACACACACACACACATACATGCACACAAACACACACACTGGATGTTGTCAAGAATCTTTAGAGTTCAAAATCATATCCTCTTCCTGGCAGCAAGCAAAGGACATCGATAAAGAATCTTACAGGCACTAAGTGTGTCTATGTGTGTCTATTCATAGTGTGTTTATGTGTGGGAATGTGTGCAGTGTTTGTGTACTGTGTCTATTTACAGTGAAGTAGGAGAAAATGCGTCCACAGAAGATTCTCTTGGCCGGGACCGTTGTCTACACTGATCGTCCCCATCTGATACAAACAACCGGGCACAACTCAGATGCACACACACATGCGCATATGTGTGCACAACGTACCAAAATTTACTTTTAAAGTCACGACCCAGTCGAACAAAATGTAACAGTGTATTCATCGGACAGAAAATATTATTAGTCAAATTCCTGCACGGCTTTATTTATTCGCTAAGCCTGATTAAGTTGTGATCGTGCAGCAGAAGGGCTCCAATTACCATCATTGCTGTAAATTTTTTCACTAAGTATGCCTGGCAGCATGAACGGCCATATTTGTACGCCCCAAATGCACAGAATGACCTTACAATATCCAGACGGGTTTGAAGGGGTTGTTGATTTCACTGCTGAGTCACTGAATCCTTAACTGCTGCTGGTGTTAACAACATGTTACTCTCAATGTTAGAATTTACAATTCCAATAATTATTGGGTTCTGTCGTGAAGGAATGATGATGTTTTTTGTCACCAAAAAGCAAAATGCACAGCTGTTTTTTTCATGCAGAGTAAAAAAGTTCCTTTACTCTGTAATTGTTTTCAGAACAAAAATAATAAAAGAAAATATCAGGCTATATTAAGAAATTCCCTCTTTTATTTGCAATATGCTTATTTTATCTGCTGTTTGATATGGTTCAAAAACATTGCCATGTTTTTTTTGTGTGTGTGTGTGTGAGTGTGTGTTATGGCGGTTCCAATGACGTGCGTGTCTCCTTTATTAACCCAGTTCAGCGTCAGGCTAAAGAAAGTATTTTGTTTTTCACCAAGAAGCTATGAGCCTCTTAATAGCTTGCCATTCAGTATTATGATCTACACTGATCAGCCATAACTTTAAAACCACCTGCCTTATATTGTGTGTGTGCCTTTGGAACCCCTGACCCTTTCTCTGTGGTGTCCTCCCTGAGAATACTTTCAGCACTACAGACCAGGAGCACCGAATGAGACCTGCAGTCCTCGAGATGGTCTGAGTCGTCTAGTCATCACAATTAGGCTCTTGTTATAATTGCTAAGATCCTTATGCTTTCTCATTTTCCCCACTTCCACATCATCTCAGAGGAAAAAAGATAAACAGCACTATTCTGACTTGCCCTGTCAGTGGTTTTAATATTATGGCTGATTGGTGTATTTTTAGCATTTCCTCAGTTTGTGGCTGGTGCATATTTATTTTTAAAAGGATTTTAATGTTCAATTGAAGAGCTGTATAAAGAAAATTTGTGTGATTATATTTAATACAAAAAGGAGACCTGAATTGAGTGGACCGCATTTGCAAAGTATTTCTAATTAAACACATTTGACTCCTTGTTAAAATGCTGATGACTTATGAGAAGCACAACTATTGATTTACAAACTTGGATTTTTAACTGGCATTAATGTCATGCCAAGAGACCGAACCAGCCGCTGTCAGCTGAAGAGAGCCGAGACACCAGGGAGAAATCAGGAGGAAAGAATCAGAACAGTTTATGATGTCAAACGTTACAATACTTTATAGACCGTCATTTTGATACTCTCCCATTTGTCAGGTTGAAACTACTATAACGTTCTGTTAATACAAGCTCAAGATGTCATTCATGTGTTTCTAAAGGCTACTGGTAATTTATCTTTCTCTGTTCATCTTTCTCAAGGCTCTTATTGTGAAAACATTGCAGGTATACTTTTCCTGGACTTGAAAGGTTTCCACATGCACTTGAAGTCTAGCTAGTCAATCTTTCTTCAGGTTGCATAAGACCAATGTATTTATTTATTATTTTCATGTTAGACTAAGATGAAAATAATGTACAACCATGAAGAGAAATACAACCATGATATATTAATGGACTGTGAGGATGGACTGTCTTACCACACTCTCATTCATTGGCTCGAAGTTTTACTCAATGGATCCTCCGATGGAGACAAAATACCGAGTAGGAACTCCTTATATGTGAAGCACAGCCTCCTGTCTCAACCCAAATTTAGGAAATAGTGTATACTAAGCACTATGAAGAATGAAATCCCCTTTGGACGGTAAAACTCAGGCCGCCCTGAGTTTGCAAGGTCGGTGCACTCACAGGGATTATCAAATATTCCGCCACGCTCAACCTAAGCTCGCCCCAGATGAATTTATCAGCGTGGCAAAAACCGTACAGGGTCACGTATCATCAATATGAATAAGTAAGTGGTTTTGTGCATCTAATATATTGAATAGGGTTTACACGATGATAAGATAAATTCATAGAGCTTTATCAATGCGTGACTGATAAAACCATCATCTAAAACAAGTTGAATCTCAAGCTTTATTTTGTAACATCACACTATGTTGTTCATTTCTGTCAACAATAACTGTGTCTGAATCACTGAACGCCACTGCTGGTAAAAGTCTTAGCATCGCATCCCTTAAAAGTCTCTTTGAGGATTATTCATTTATTATTTATTCATTATTCATTTATTATATTTATTTATAATAAATTTGATTCTAAATATATGCACCTTCATCAGTGTTGCCAACTCACTCTCAAAGATGCAGAGGTGGTAAAATGCTCAGTTCAGCACTGGGTTCAGGCTATTATTTGCCCCCCAGGTTCACCATAGGCCAGATTGTCCAAAAACAAAAGGGTATTCTTTGGGCAGAAAGTTAAAGAAGCTAAAGACATACACTTATGTCCTGTTTTCAAAACAGAGTATTCTTTTCCCAAATGAATGTCATAAGTTTGGAAAACAGAACCTTGGTGTCAGACAGAGAATACAAGTTTTGTTCATCCCAGCTTCATCCAGGTCTTAATGTGAAACATTGATATTCATATCTTTAAGTAAAGAGTTACTCATGTAAAGATACTGAAGTGTTAGGTACGTTTTAGATACTTCGAGTTTTAGAGATGGTATTCTAAGTAGTTCGTTGACTTTGTGGTTTTTCAGGCAGAAAATCCAGCTAGCTTGGATCTGCTAAATGTTGCAGATATATCATAATTAGTCCATCAGAAAGTCTTTTGCGCTCAGGCTCTTCAGAGAGAATGTAATCAAAGGTTGAAAGATGTCTGCCCTTAGCGTCAGAAGGTATATCTTCCTGGGGAGTCTGGATATTGGTGATGGCGGTGGATGACTCTGCTAAGACTGATGAATGATGAGGTTGATGGATCAGCGAGGAGAGGGCAGAAATTGGGAGATGAAAGGCACACGTAGCAGGAGCATGTAAATATTTATGAATGAAGATAACCATAATTAAAAAGACAACAGCAAGCTTTGTCACCGTGTTATTGGGTAGGTGTGGGCGGCAGATGAGTCGATCTAATATCAATTGACACTCCAGACCATGAAAAGGGTCATTAAAACTGGGCCAGAATGAAAGGTGAGAATGATAGAGTGGTAAGAGCAGTGGCTGTGCACTGAGTGTGCAAAGGGATAGTCTTTTTGACGGAATTTTTGCGGAACCTTCATGTCCTGCTGTGTTGTGTTTCACTTATGTAAGGTGATGCATCTGAAATGAATTTGGGCATTAAAATACAGATATGCTTTAATGAGATAATTAACTCACTAATTCAGAAAAACAGGGCTTTTTTTTCTCACGCGAACGCATTATGCCTCAGTGAAAAAAGAGATGGGAAGTGACAGGTACAAATATTAGCAGTCGGAATTGCACAGGATATATTGAAGTTTGATCCATTAACCCCTTAGGCATCTGAGTAACACACGCTTTAATGTTTTAAAGCTGACAGTGTTAGGAAAACAGCCGACTGTTTCCTTTTGCTAAGAGATCTTTGAGCTGCCTCATTTACAGCAACCCTGGCGATATGTTCAACAATTTTGAGGGACCTTACACTGCTGTTAACTTCCACATCTGGTCAGCTCTAACAGCTCAGCTCCTGTTCAGCGTTTGAACAACATGAGTATGGAGATTAAATGCTGCAGCCACCTTGGCAGGACTCAGGAGGACCGTAATAAAACCATATAGAAATCTAGTGAAATCCACTCATCTTTTTTATTTAACTTAACATTACATAGTTTTTTTAATTTTATTTTAAGGTAACTATTTAAATAATCTAAAAAAAAATTGAGTTTTCATTTTCAGATGTCAGCAGTCTTTTGATATGAAATGATGGGATGGATATGTATTTTGCACAAATTCAATCCACTTATAGGATAAATGATGGGCCTTTTAGCGGGAGACCATTATTTTCTGTAGTCTGAAGACAAAATGTGATAACAAGTTGCAGATTTTTTTTTAAATGTAACCCCTGGCCAAAATGATGTCCAGATAGACAAGGGCAAGGTCATTTAACTCTTCTGGAGTGTTAAAGAAAGAAAATGTCCTGGCCCTGATGAACTGTGCAGAACAGTTGGCAGACATACTCCCCTCCAGAGAGTCCTCTTCGGAAGGACTCAATTATTATTCCTGTTCCAAAAAATAAAACTCCCAAGTCCCTCAATGATTACAGGCCGAGAGCGCTGACCTCATTCGTAATGAAAACATTCGAGAAGATTGTGAAGGATGTGCTCACAGTGGAGGCAAACCTGGATCCTCTCCAATTGAGTAGAGGCCAGGCAGAAGAATGGACAATTCAACAGGCATTATACTAAACCTAGTTCTGGTACATCTACAGGGGGCAAGATTTTTAGCGCAGCTACTTTAAAAAAAAGTTTTGCTCCAGCCTCCAATTATATGCAGCCTGTTTCAATAGATTGACTCAAAATGTTCAAAAACATTTATCCTTATCTGATTTCCTGTCTGACGGACTTCTTCACAGTAAGGCTCCGATGTGTGAGAGTCAGTGGAGTTCTCTCCAACGTTCTTTATTCTTCTACTGGATCCCCCCGTAGTGTCACATTACAAGATTTCTGCTGAATTCACAGAGTGGTGCAAAGCTGTCATTCCTGGACATTAATGTTTCAAATACAAAAGAGTTGATTATGACAATCAGGCTGTAGATGTTGTAGACCAGTACAAATATACTGGCACTGTTATTGACAATAAGCAGACCTCTGAACCCATGGTGGGCGCTATGCATAAGTAAATGCATGTGGACAGCATTTTAATTGAGTCTGTTTTAAGATTTTCAAAAATGGTAGCAAGGCCTTTTGTTGCCGTTGTCTGTTTTCTTGTTTTCTAATGTACTGCAAGCTGTACAACATTTGCACCTTGGGGATAAATCTAACTTATTCTTAATCCTCGAAGGTTGAATCGGAATTGAATGGACTTATTTTTTCGAGTATGGTTCTTCCTCAGTTCCAGTAAATGAAAGTTGAGACAGTCATCCCTCATACCAATCCTGTCCAACCATTCAGACTGATCCTTTGTCAATGGTGCGTATGGTACCATGTACCATGTGCCTGTACATATGCCCTCCATAAGTCCACCCAGTCCTCGCAGATCAATTAACTTCATCGTTCATTAGTCTCAGCAGAGTCATCCGCCACCATCACCAGTGTCCAGACTCTAAGAGGGCGCATACCTGGTGCAGCTCATGGGCAGCAATTCTGTCAGTCTTGCTTCTGATTCAACCCTTAAGGATGAACATAACACAAAAATACTTCACATAATGATGAATGTGGAGAAGAGTAGTAGGTAATCATTTTAATATTTATACACTTTATTATCACGTTGTTATATAGTAAGTCATACGGGACCATAATGTGAAATTAAATCTCTGTATTTGAACCATCCCTAAGGAGCATTGAGCAGCCCATTTGAAGTATATTAGGTTTTCAGGGTCTTGCCCAGGGAATTTATGACATGTAGGTTGTATGGGGAAGGATCAAAGAGCCAATATACGATTTGAGAACAACCGCTCAACTGAGCAAATGCCCAACAATTGATGAGTGAACTTCCTTTTTTGAGGTTTCTTTAACATATCCCCTCAATTTACTTTAATGTTATTGATTTCAGAAACAAGATACTTCCAAAAAAGTAATCATTCAACATAAATTCAGTAAAATATTTAAGACAACAGTTGACCAGCAGTTGATTTTAGGTCAGAATCTGTAACAGGAAGTACTGGAGGAGCCTCTCCTATTTCTGCCTGAGGTTCCTTCCCACAATATAGGTGTTGTGGTTACGCAAACTCAAAAGCACTGGGAATATTTGAAGCTGTGGCAATCTTTGGACAATCAATGTTCAGCAGGCACGCCTGCAAATTCATCCAACCAGTGAACCACAGCACCATCAGGGGGCAGCAAAGTCAAACACAGCCAGCTGCTGCTGACACCAGTCTCATCTGCCTTCTTGAGAAGATGAACGGGAGAGAAGAGAAGGGTGGAAAGAGGAGTGAAGTCCAGAAAATGAGAAGAGAGAGCTTGAAAAAGGAGACCAATAAGGAAAAAAAATTAAATAGATGGAATACAAGACCAAACAGAGATGAATTATATCATTAGGTTGAGGGGAACTTATAGAAAAGCAAAGTCAGATTTACGTAAACTGACATTAGTTTAAACCAGGTAGACTTAGTCCTAAAATATTATGTCGCAACAGATACGAGTCCAGTTGCAAAATATTATTAGGAGATACGTAAAAATTCATGAACCGTAGAACTAAAAGGGTGCAGCAACAAGGAAAGGAGCAATCTGTCCTTTTTTTCCTTTTATTTTATCCTGTGAGTTTCTGTGGGAACCTTCTTCCAGCTGTGTGATGTTTGGAGGATTGACAATTTGTCAGATTGCCAAACACTTAAGACTTTATGTTCATCTAAGTGTTTCCTCTCTTGCTTTGTGTATGTGAGTGAGAGAGAGGGGAGAGAGAATGAGGGTGGAGAGAATGCACAAACAGAAGAGCGTTTGCATGTGAGTGTTTGTCGGAAGGAAAGAAAATAACATGCAATGAGACACTGAAGGAAGGGTATGATGGATGAAGCACAATTCCATCGTCCTTATTCTGCACAGAGTGCCACAATCCGAGTCAGGGTTTATATAACCTTGCACAGCTCCTTAGCACACATTTAATTACAACCGGGGATTAGGGAGCAATGCCGTAATGTTCTAAGCATCGGAAAAAAACGGAAATGAACAGATCGTTGAGAGTGGAGGGGAATCTGCTCTTATACTTGGTAAACATTGTCAAACAAGTCCTGCTCCTGTTTCCTCTGTGGCATTTTCAACAATTCACTCATCCGTTTGTTCCTCTTCCTCCTTCTCCCACTCCATTTATCCTCTTCTACCCCAACATTTTCTTATTCCTGCATGAATATGTAGAGTTTTGTCAGGCACTCCTGGCATACTGTTCCAGCTCAGCAGGGATGACTATCAGCTCACCATGAGTGTGTCTTCCGGCGCCTGAGGCACCAAACACCATCCTTAATGGCAGGCAATTCAAATCTCCACAGTAGGCGAGGAGAGGAGAGGAGAGGAGAGGAGAGGAGAGGAAATCTCACTCCATATTTCCTCCTCTGCGATCGTTCAGGGAAATGACTACAACTGGCATTCATGAGAGTTAAAATTCAATCTGCATCCATCCCAATCACTTAGGACGTTCTCTCTGCAGAGCCATCTCAACAAATGGAGAGCGGAAGAATTAAGAAGATGGTGAAATTAGGATGAATCCATTTCGCGGCAAAAAAAAAAGAAGCCCTTTCCCAGAGTCAGCGCTGAAACACAGAGCTCAAAAACCATGCAACCCGCTTGATAATGCGGAAGATAAAAAACTCATAATCCTGCTAAATGCGATGATTGTTGAACAACAGCAGAAACTGATAAGACAAATGGCAAAACTCGAGTCGAGGGGAACAGAGAGGCCTGTTTTCTGTTGCAGGAACTGAAAAAAAGGCTGAGGCATTTTCCACACTTTCCACCTCGCCTGCTTCTGTTGGCTACAAAAACAAATCAAACACAGAAAGACACATTCTGTGGTATCAATGTGTGCAGCTATGTAACGTCCGCTGAGGAAATATAAAGAGAGAATACACAGGAAAGATCAGATGTTGACATTTTCACAAGAACCCATAGAAGCTGCCTGTCATTTCACTTTCAAACATCTATACAAAACATAAAGTCACATCGCCAAAATGTACAGACATAAACAATCTGTTATTAAGGGAACTATTCATCATTCAGCTTGATATACACTGATCATTATCTTGCTGTAGGAGAACACTGCCATTTAAGAGTACAGTTTCAATAAAAGATCTGCTTGGGCTGCATCAATGGTTAGGCAGGTTTCTACGGGTCAAAGTAAAACCCACATGACTGGTAGGATTCAAGATTTCCCAGTAGGATATTGCACAAAGTATCACACTGCCTCCCCCAGCATGGCCTCTTCCCACAGTGCATGCTGGTTCCATCTTTTCCCCAGGGAATCAGCGCTCATGCACTCAGCATGAGCGCTGATTCCATTTCTGATGCCATCATGCCCATTTTGTCAGCAGTGGACAGGTGTCAGAATGAGCGCTCTGTGTCAATGCAGTCCCACATGCAACACTCTATTATGCACTGTGTTTTGGTTGATTGGTGTATGGTGACATATATGGTCTTGGTATTTTTTCAATCATACAACTTGCTTGTTTGTTCTATATCGAAGGAGAAAACATTTCCTGGGTAGGAAAACACACACATCCAGAATGGTTAAAAAAAGAAAAGAAATGTTCTATTATATTGTCCCTAGCCAATAACACTAAAAGACATATTATAATCACTCTAAAATTAGTATTATACCAGAACAGTAAAGTGTTCAGGTTGCGGTTGCCTGTTATGTACCACCTGCAGCGGAGCACAGATGTATCACCAACGTATCATACACTAAATGATGGGAATTAGTTCACTTATTCAGAGCCAGAGAGCTCTTGCTGTGTGTCTTCAAAACTTCACACTGTACATTGCATTGCAAAATCCAGGAAAATAAAGGTATAACTCAGTCTATAGTCTTAAATTTCTTTTTTGTAAAAGTCTTCTACACACTGCTTTATAGTCCACAATTTTTGTCTAATTCTTCTGCAGCCAATATTTCGTCCTCATTTGTCTCCTTTCTTCGTTTACCATTATTTTATATAAACACACCCTTTCATACATCAATTCCTATTTCTTTTTTCATATCCTTACACCCTTTTGTCCTGTGTGGGTAAAAGAGCACTGGTCTGTTAATGCTGGCAGACCTTGAACTGTTATTTTCTCTTTTGTGGAGATAAATGCTCTAGAGCTGCTTATTAGCTGTTTATGGAGAGAAGTGGGATACGGAAAAGGCAAAGGCAGGCGTGCTAAAAAGGTTGAAGGAATCAGAGTGCAGGGATAATGGAGAGGACGGGTCTTAGATGTGTGGTGGATTTTTGAATTGTTATCCCTCCTTTAGAAAAAAAAAAAAAGGAAAATCAAACGTAGAACTGAGTTGTTGCCTACAAGATCAGCCGTCAGTTGGTGAGGGAAGAGGAAGATAAAACCATTCTCACGCCAAGTGATGGAAAGCAGTGCCAAACACTTAATCGTGACTCCTCAGCCTCTAAAGGCTTCCTCACCCCTCCTTCTAAGCGTGGGTATCTACTTTACGATAACGCGGGGAAGGTATCTAGAAGGCTCCAGTTGTCGTTCTCCTTGTATCTCACTCAGCCACAATGGCTTTCCTCGAAGGCCTACAGCAGAGAGGGGAATGAAAGAGCTGCTGAAGATGACTGGCTGTGTGCCGCGTGCATAAAAAGCCGCATGGTTGATTTGATTTTTCCTTTTTTTCAATGGATAGACAAGCTTTACACTGCATGTATCGACACTACCTGCCAAACAGAAACATGACCTTGGAGATGGAGTAACAGCCATCAAGGAACTCCTCCTCCTGGATCTTGTTTTGAAATAATCAAAAACACTTTTTCAGGTTAAACTGAAATGGATGATAACCATTTAATGCCTGCCTGTTGTTTCATGTTGACTAAAACAACCTTAAGTAGCTAGAAATAGACCATTTCAAAGATAATACATAGAGGGCACCACATTTATTCCACTGAAATATAAAAACTATATTAATAATTGTTGTTTAACAACTGGAAAAATTGAAATGGCGAGCACTGTGTGGTTTTATGAAATGATGATGAGGCGTTAAGAGTAGTTTCCTTGTTCCGAGAACACATGTTTTAAAACTGTGTGTAATCACACCAGTGGCTTTGAAGAAGCTTTTAAAAAAATACCAGTTGTATTGTGATATCATGAGGGTTATTTTAATTATAGGCCTAATGCATAAAATAAATTGCTGTGTTTTGTATTTAATAATTTGTGCCTGAAATGGTGATCTTGGCTTTGAAGAGAACGCCTGGAGGCATGTGTTTATTTGATAGAGAGGGTCTAATGAAAGAATTTAACTGATTAACAATTTAACCGAATCATGAGGAATGTACATAATATTCCAGAATTTATGTGGCTTGATCCATACTGGAGATTGAAAGTCAGGATATTTAAACAATGGAGAACCTGTTAAATATATCAGTATATGTAAATAATGCCTTCAGATAATTTATATCAGTGTGGCAGCACTGGCAGCATTTAAACAAATAAACAGGAGTGGTGAAAACTGCCTAGGATGTTTAAATATGGTATATTAATGTAAGGAAATTTCAGAAAAGTTTCATCGTCATTTTGCATTAAGTACATAACATTTATTTGTTATTAAAACCGAAAAAATATGGGCTCATGCCGATAACTACAATATAAGAAGTCTATATAGTAAGGCTACAATTTCAGAATAAAGTGGTTCCCCAATCAAGCTGGAGTTTAGATTCAATATTTTTAGAATTTTTCTTTCTTTTTCAAATATCAGGGTGATCCAATAACCGTTCAGAATCAAACAAAGTAGCAAAATACAAACTTGTGAAGGAATAATTTTTATTTGTAGATGCACCCAATTGAGCCAACTAAATGTGGTTTAAATAAGTCATTCTGTTATGTTCGATACTCACATTTTCAACTGGTGACCATTCCTAATTGAAATATATTTTCACAGGGGAAACAAACTGAAACCCTGCAATCTCTTTGAAAGAACATCTCAACACATGAAAGTCTCTCTAGAGGTCAAATAGATCTATGTTGTTGTCTGACGGCAAGGGTTAATCCCAGAAAAGCCCCCAATCCCCTGTGCTGTACAGGCAATAGCCCAGATTGAACTCCTTAAATTAAATGGGAAGTTATGTACAAAAAATAGTGTCTCTGTCATAAAAAAGAGCTATTCGAGTAAAATATGAAATATTTAAGATAAAACTCTTTGGGTTGATTCATATGCACCAAATTTGGACTGAATTGGACCAACGGTTGATGAACTATGCCTCCCAAGTGTCAAAATTATAAAACCGACCTTTTCTATCAATCCAGGTCTTCCTCATACTAAGGTCAATGTGGGTTTAAATATTAGAATTATCAATAAAATTGTTTTTTAGTTATCACATTAACAAAACCAATCTGCGTCAGTGTCGATGACGATTCCACAACAACCTTGTTTTTTCAGATTTTCAGGGACATTTGTTTTTCATAGCATCCTGAAATATCAAGAGTTTTTCATTCAACAAATACTGTCTGCCACATACAAAACAATTCTCAGAATGTAACTGCACCGGAGTTCATAACAGTTCATAATTGGAATCAAATCTCAGCACAAAATCGAAAGGAACATTTTGAGGGACATCCTTCCCAAACAGTAACTCAGTCTCACTCTGGATTGACTGACAATATCTCACAATACTAGGGGAGGACCACATGAGATATAGTTTAGGTATTTTAAAGATTGTTTGGATTAATTGGATTAATTATTGTGAACAGAAAATCATGTGTAAGGATCTACGTGTATCCAAAAAAAAACTAGTAAAAAAACGCTGTCTTTAAAATACGTGAGGGGAGCCCCGTCAAATATGCAAATAGTCCTACATGGAGAGTCTCAAGAAAATAAAGGAAAATGATAATATAAATGAATATGATATAAGTGGCAATTTAAAATGCTTTTGTCCTTTTGTCTATTTTTCTCATCTTGACATTGAGGCTGGATTTCTTGTCCAGGATTGTTTTAGTTCAGTGCAGGTTGAATATAGAGGCATATCTCTTTAAAAGGTGGCTGATCTAAAAGATACCAATGTAGGTTAGCAACTGAAATAGATCAAACAAATGAATACCAGCCATGAACAACATACAGCACGTATATGGAGTCCTGGTTTGCTGTTTTGAATCAAAATCCAATGCGGTAGTAACTAGAACCTCACCTTAAGGAATTATTCCCTCAAAAGCAGCCTAGCAGCTGCTCAGAGGAGATCGCAGGACAGGAAGATTATGGAAACCCCCTCACCCATATCACTCTAACATTGTAGGAACTGACTCTAAGCATTTTCCAAGGAACGGACTTCATCTGAATACAAATGGGTTTGGAATCAAAATCTATAAAAATGATTAATAAGTTATCAAATTGGGTGCAGAGCGGCATAATGGAAAAACCTATAGACTCAGAACACCACTTTTGCCCACATACTTTCCAATCATGTTAAGAATAGACTAATCATCCTCAACAACAGCACAATAATTAGGCCTGCCAAATTAAAAGTTAATTATAGACTCGGCATGTGAATAAGAGATTGCAGCGCTACTAGAAAACAGCTTGTTGAAAGAAAATTGTGTTTCTGCCTCCATGTTATCATGCCTCCTCTTTGAAATCCATTGTTTTATTTCTCTTGTCCTTTGCAGTGAGAAAATTATACCTGCCACAGCAGATAATAAATAGATCATCTGCAACACAAAGCTTGTCTTTCTTTTTAAAGTACTGCTTTTATCAAATTTCAAGCACAACCCAGAGATAAAGGATTATAATGTTATGCTCCAGTTACAACATTCCATGCGCTGCAGGAGGGTGGCCAGCATTGAAGTCATCCAATCACTGTTCTACCATCACTACCTATGATTAAACTGTAAAATCAACGTGGCAACCTATTACTTCACTGTCACTTTGAATGAACAAAGGGCAAAATGAGCAGGTAATTGCATAGTGTGTGTTCTGGCATTTCCATCTTTGTGGGAACCACGTTGATGGATTTACTTAAGGAGTTGAGACAGAAATGAAATGATATGCAAAAAAATGTAAAGAAAAAAAAAAACGACAAGAAAATGAGTGTCCAAGGAGAATGTGCTCCTGAAATAAGTCAGTTTGTGTGGATGTGGATGGAAAATAACCCCTTATTATGAAAAAAATAAGCAAATTGAAGGTAGCAATCATGAGATACATATATGGATGTCTGAAAAACAAGTGTGAAATGTCATTGATTTTTGGCTACGGCTACCGAGATGTTTATAAACCATACCACGCTCCATATAATAATGATAATATAATAATAATAGTACATTTCATTTATAACGCATATACAGTAGATACACATACATATAGATGGACATGGGTCGTTCTATAAATAAAAAATAAACATACATAATTAAATTAAAAAACAATGAATCGCTAAATGATAGTTTCTTCAGCCTAAGGCCTCCATTGAAAGCATCATGAAAGAGGAAGCCAGGTCTATCAAGAATTCAGTCAGAAAAACTAGCTTCATGTACTCTCAGGTCTCAGTACTGCTAAAAACACTCAATTATTCTCACCTTTCTATCATGCTTAATCAATAATCTCCTTCATCGTCTCTGACTCATTTAGGTAGCTTCATTATCCAAGCACTGTGTCACACCTGCTTAGCCTATCACCATCAGCTCTCTCTCCATTCATCTAGTTCTTTCATGCTACTGGTCCAAGCCCTCCACCTCCATTACTCCGCCTAATTACTCTGCAATTTCCCCATTGTGGGACTAATAAAGGTTTATCTTATCTTAGTCCTTGCAGATCCATCAGATTCATCAGATTCAACATTCAACAGCCCCAGCAGAGACAACAGCCACCACCACACCTTGTCCAGACTCCAAAGGGAAGATTTTCCATGTTTGCTGTTCAGGACGGAGACAAATCAATCTCCATCTCCCCGAAGAGTCTGGGTGCCAAAGACTTTCTAACAGACAAATTATCACACATCATCTGTTGTAATAAATCATTCATCTTTTCATTTTCAGTCTTCTCTTAAATGAACAATGTCACCAATGATTTGCAGTGGCTACACTTCCAGCCATGAGCTTCTACCCAGAACTTTCAATTCTTCTCTCCAGTGACAAAAAACTCAGTTACTTACTGTTTTGGGGCGACTGCTTTTCTTCAGCGCAAATGCAATATGCATTAGACACAATCCAATCTGTGGATTGGTGCATTTGAGGGTTATAATTGTATCTGTGTGTCTGTGTATGTGTGTGTGAGTAGATGCTGCTAAAAGGACAGAAAGAGGAGAGCCTCAGGGGGATAGTTTGGCGATGGACTGGCAAACCGTCGGAAAAGCACACTTCATTACAGAACTATTTACCTCATTAACTAGGCTACTTTATCAGATGCACAACACAGCTGTCAGAGACACCCCTGATCCCGAGAAGATGCCCTCCCATAGCACCAAAAACAGACCCGCACACAGTGCCGGACTCAGTGAGTGACTGTTTGAATGACTGAATAGATGCTGAATCAAAACAGCAGGCATGAATTCCCATCTTTTGGCCGAGTCAGTAGATGACAGTAAATACACCTCCCTTTAGACTTGAATTAATGTCACTTCCTACAAGTTCCACTCAAACACAGCCTGAATAATCTGTTATACTTGAGTTTTCCTTATGGGGAGGAACATTTGCCTAACCTTCTCTTGTAATGGAATGTAACTATCAAAAAGAAATAATGCCTTGAGCTGCCTCCCATAGACGAGGGAGAGGACAAAGCCCTTTGTGAAACATTATCATTACAGCGGGGTAATGATTTCCATTCTCTTTCCTTTCTGTGGATCTGACTGCAGGCTGTTTGAGGATAAAATCATCATTTTTAAAGCACTATACTGAAAGCTTGTCTGCTTTAACTCAATTAGACACATTCCGCACTGCTGGAGTGTTTACACGAAAAGCATTATAGAAAATAATTAAATCTAGTACAGCAGAAGACAAATAAAATAAAAAACTGAAATAACTACATATAAAATAAATTGTTGTGCATAGATAATTGTTTTAGATTGATTATTATGTATCAATAAATGTTATCTGTTCCTTATTCCATAGTTTCATGAGGGTGGAAGAGTCTAAAGACAGTTTGTTCCTCCTGAAAATAAGCAAAAACATGTGCAATGTTGTTTTTAAAGTGAGCAGCTTCTCTCCTCTATCCTCATCGTTTGTGTCTGTTGGGGCTGCATCGAGCTTGAATTCAGATCGCACAATGGCAAATTTTTGTCAGTACTACACTCCTGGTCACAACCCAGACAACAGGGCGCTATAAAGGCCAGGGCCCCGATATCGTATGCCTGCATGGGGTATTGGAACAGCCTGGCTGATAGACAAATACAAAAACACTCACTAAATAGTAATAATTCATATTTTATTTATCCATAGGAAAATTCAAGTTCTCCATACTTTAAGCATCCCTGAAGGAGCAGTGGGCAGCTCTTTTAAAGAGCCCGGGGAAAAAACATTGGGTTCAGGGTGTTGCTGATGGATCATACAACTTGTAGACTAGCTGGGACTCAAAAAAGCTGCTTTCCAGTCCCCCGACTGGGAGATGGCCAATCTACCCTACAGCCGTTCTAAAATATAATAATACACACTACTACAGACATAGGTGCTGTGGTCATAAAAAAGGTAGAGGTTGGCTGATCGATTGGTGCCGGGAGGCCTTGTTTGATGAAATAGGCAATCAGCCGAGCAGCCTCACTTAAGGCCGTTTGGCTGCCGGTTACACACATGCGCCGTACATGCATACCAAGCATGAGCTACCATGTATCCAAACATCTCACAAGCAAACGAGAAAAAAACTGAAAACACAAAACTTGCAAGTTCAGAACCAGTAAGGACAAAAAAGCTGTGTAGGAACATCCCTGAAAAAGTTACGCACCAAACTTTATCAGAAACATCAAATTGAATCACCCCGAGGTACATAACACATTCAGCAGAGCGTTTAAAGATAGCAGGAGCTCAGAGCCAACAACGAGCCTGATGTATGTATGTATCTATGCTGCTATTTATGGTCTTAAAACGTAAGGACAATTGGTTTAATAAACGCACGACGGGGAGGACAGAGGGTACATTAATTCCAACAGGTCAGATAACATGCAAATTACACAATGGTGACCAGACTTGTTACTTCCAGTGTAATCCTTCAAAATAAGAGCACTTAAAATGCTCTATAAGGCATCTCCAATCAAATAAGTGGGTGCCAACATATAGAGGGTTCAGACACAGAAACGTATGCTCATTTATGAAGAAAAATTGTGTCTTCTGATCATTTGAGCAAAACGAATAAACTTGAGGAGTTTTAGTTGTCCTACTTCGATATATGAGCTTCTAACAGAGAGATCCGTTATAACAGATGACATCCCAGCACGCTCAGGTATGAGTCTAATCCCGGAAACTTGCCACTCAGGGCTGTTATCCGTTTACAATGTTAGCGCCCATCTACCACCTCACGCTATCTTGCGACAGAACGATGCACATATCATTCGCCGGACATAACATAAGGAAAGACTTTAGAAACAAGTGGGGCAAAGAGAATATTTTCATTTCCCTATCACTCATGAATAACAGAAAATGATCATATAGCGTGCACAGTCCTACATTACACACTTACAGACACACTGGTGATGTGTGGTGGCTGGCTTCCATGGTGACACCACATCTGTTTGTGTGATACCACAGCAGGCCTCTGATCACAGGTGCTGTCATGTCTCATGGTTTAGGTTAAAGAAGGGATGCCAGACAGAGATAGATGAGAGAGAGAGAGTGTGCAAAACCAGGTGAAGTTAAAAGGTAAAAGCAAAGGATGCATTTAAAGCCAAGTGAGCGCAAAAGAGAGGAAAAATAAGATAAAAGAAATTATCTGCTTGCTAAACCTGGCGCAGATAGTATGCAAGAAAAAAAGAAAGAAAGAAAGAAAATGACAGAGCAGACAGCAGCGCTGTTGTCTGGTAGTTGTCGCCTGGTAAGATCTTTGACCTCCTCAAAACATTTAAAATATCTGTCAGGTTGAATTCTTACTCACTTCAACAAGAACATTGCTGCTCACTTAGGTCCCAGCGGAAAAGACGAGATTATTCAGAAAGATGGGCTCTGAAGAAATCGTCTTGATACTTTTTATTTATGATCTATTCATTATTTGAGTGGGAAAAATATTATGAGAGCAAAGTGTAAAAAAAAAAAAAATACTATCCAGAGAGGAAGGTTTTCTCAAATGCTAAAATAATAAACGTGCCTGAGGAGAAATTTTTGGAGCCAGACCCCTCGAAAGTAAAATCCTATTTAGAAGAATAGGATTTTTCTAAACCAGTGAAAGCGATTTCACCAAAATCAGTCCAACAGAGAATTAGCTGTTAAATATGAAAAAAAAAGAGCCATTTAGAATTTTGGGAACTTAATGGACAAAAAGGGCAACACATCCCTTAATAATGTATTATGGGAGCGGAGAGCTCAATCAGGGGGACTACTTGTATAACAAAGGGGATTGGGGACTTTTCGGGAATATACCCTTGCTGTCAGGGACGACAGGATAGATCAAGTTATTTTACAACTAACATTCTGTTACAGATGAGATTACATTCTTTCCAAAGCTGTCTCGTAAATCTTTTTTCTACATTCCCTGTTTTGTCTTAATGAAAATAGTCATATTTAATTATGTTGCGTTGGTTGGTTGAAAGGCAATTAAATAGCTGAATGCAATGAAATAGGTTATAAATATATCCATAAGATCGGTCCAAGTCTTGTACTAACTAACTAAAACTCACGTTTTATTTAGAATAATTACAATATGCATTAAGTTGTAACACAAGATGGGGCCTGATGTATTATTTAGATTCCTCATTCTGTGCAGGTGCTCCAGCTATCTCGTCTTTTCCAAATCACTGAAAGACAGGAAGTGAGAAAAGAACCTGAAAAGCAAATCAAAAGTTTCCTTGGATTTGGTGGTCAGCAAAGCAGTAGGTGGGTTTACATGGGACATTTTTTGCCTATCCGAATTAAACCTTTACGACTTGCAATGTCATTCGCCGGTTTACATGACCTGTGATCTTTTCTGACCCGGTGTTTACATGCATGACCTCATCTAATCTGAAACAGCTTTCTGACATGCACAGATGATCCACACTCCAGTTCATAAGGTGGCGATAATACTACTTATTATCGCCACCTTATGAACTTTTTGTCAAAGTTCGAACTTTTATGAACCGTCAAACTATGTTAAACTCTTTCAAAGTTGCAATGAGTAAATGACACTCAGATAAACCAGTACTGTTGTAAATGGTTGTAAACCAGTACTGTTGTAAATGGTTGTAAACCAGTACTGTTGTAAAGTTTGTAGCGCCGCTGTGCGTGAGCTGAAAAAACTCTGCGAGAGCATTACGTCAAAACCCTGGGCACGAGTAGCTACAACTCGAACAGAGAGCTTTCCAAAACCGTGTTTACATGCAGCGATTCGCTACCGGAAAGGCTTTCCGAAATGACTTAGACTTCCTCCTTGCAAAGGAATGAAATCTTATTCGGAAAGGGCCTTTCCTTTCAGAAAAGAGTGTTTACATGAAACATTTTCTTTCTTATTAGGCGCCTTTTCCGAATCTATTCGGAATTAGGCTGTCCATGTAAACCCACCTACTGATGGTTGACTGTGATGCCAAAATAATTCAGATTTGAGGAGTCATTAGTTTAAATAATCATACAGCATTGTGTGACTCAAATATCATCAAAAAACTGCAAGAGCTGAAAACTCAAAACAATGCATAAGAATCCAGCTTCTATTCATATAGAGTGTAGTCGTGATAGTTGTAATAGCAGCTTAAATACAATCGGGCAGGGGCCACTTTCTTGGATACCTGTAAACTTGCAATGCATTACATTGTATAGGAGCATCTAATAAAGTGGTGACTGGGTGTTTTTTGATAGAGAGCCTAGCTTTGCTGAAATGAGAGGTCTCTGACTTCAGGCGGTGAAAGCTCAGAATATTGATTCAAAGTAAAACAAATACTTCCAACCCTCTGTAGGAAATCCATTTGACTTAAATAGCGTTAAAAAAAAAAGAAGGTTTGTTCCCAACCGAAACGGAAAAAAGAGCTTATTTACATTCCAGCAGAGAGTCAGCAGGAAAGGCCAATCATTGTAATGTAAATGCATAACCTTTGCTGCACTCCCCGGGAGAGGTCTGATCTCTATCATTTCACCCCTTGTTTCATCATACGAGCACAATCCTCTGCTGCACCGTATAGAGTGTTTGAGATCAATAGCAAAGAGCCATGCGTGAGCACATCTCAGTGGCTGTTTGATATCGTCACCAGGGAGCTCCAAGGGCTGCTTAAAAGAAGGGAGGAGAAAGAAATTAAACTCATTCTTCCAGATGACGAATAATATTCCATTCATTCAAGAGTGTTGCACATTGACTCTCAGAAATTTTCAACATTTGTTCATATCAAAGGCTAATGTGTTTGAAGCAGGCAATTACACACTACAAAAATATTTTACTCTTATGTGTAATGCGAGCCCTTATCAGAAAAAAATAGGAGCTATTGAAGTCAGGCTAATTTGTAAATATAGTTCTACATGCTAACCTTGAGCCGTTTCTATGTGATGCTGTCATCCCATGTGCAGTTTGTTGCTGACGTTCAGAACAAGTTCAAGAGAAAATCGGGAGTTGCCAAGTGCAAATGAGCTTTTTTCATAAGTGATTGTGAAAATAAAGCATATGTTATGCAGACTGGTAACTCAGACTGCAGCAGTGAACAGGGGACTCCAAGTAAGGGCTCTACATTTATACCTCTGACTTCTTTATGAGGCTTTACATGTAGTAGCACGCTTCAGCTAGTAACTGAAAAATTAGAAATCTTCAACACAAGCAGGTTAAGATGATATTTCACTCTGTGGCTGGCTTCACTTGATGTGAGAGTGTGAGTAATCCAGCAAACTGAGTGGACTCCGGCATCGTGCTGCTGTGCCTCCTCGATGATGGAAGCTATCGCTGAGGTGTGTCGGGCTGTTCAGGCTTGACCACAGAGCAGAGACGGAACACACTAGTGGGATAACTGACGCTTCACCAGAGGTAGAAGAAGAATATCTGGACCGCGGTATCCACAACTGTATGACTAAGACTGACCTTCATAATTGTATTGAAATAGAAAGAGAATAGAAGATGGTTCGATGGATTGAAGACAAGGCTTAAATTGCACCTCTTGGACAAACAAATACCCATCCACAGCTGCCATCTTCCCCATGTGCTTAAGTATAAGCCCTAAGCAAAAAGCAACAAATCCTGACATTGCATTTCAAGTGTACAAATTCAGTTCCCAATAATTTGCAGCAACAACAACTTAACTGACTGAGAGTGGACTTATATTTGCAGTACTGAACTTGAAGGCTGTGGCATGCTTCAATTTTATGACGGCATTAGCAATATCAGCACATTTTTGTACACCTCAAGTTTCATTGTGTGAGAAAAAAATTGACTGCTGAACAGACTGAAGCTTTGTTCTACAGCTCCAGGACTGGAGGGCAGACTTGCAGCCACTTGAGTTATCAACCAGCAGCACGGCAGCGACTTAGTGCAAAGGTAAACTCGTTCAGAGATGCATGTTTAGAACGAAGAAGAGTGGGACAGGAGAAGAGGAAGAAGAGGAAGTGACACAGGACATATGACTGTATAGTGCGTGTGCCTAGAGGGTCATTGAAGCACATTTGATATGTTTGAGTGTTTCCCAGCCTGTAGACCCCTGTCTTTTATGCTGATACTACATGGGAGTGCTACTAAAATAAATGAAAACAGTTGGTTCTAGCTAAGATAAGGTTAACACAATCCGACAGCACTGGCCTGCTATCTCGGCTCCAAACGAAAGTTTAGCTTGCACACATCAGGACAGGACATGAACTCAAAGATATAGTAATGTTAAATGAAGTTTTTGTGCATAATTCATGACATGAGCATTTTGAACATCTGTATTCTACCTCCTCTGAATCTCATCTTTTCCCAAGGAAGTGAAATACATTCTCTAGAGCTGAATTATTTACATTAGCTATGTAAGAAGTACATGTTTCAGTCCTTATAGTCCATATAATACTCTCTAACATTGCAGCATATTTGAACTGTATTCTGTTTTTGCTCTCTTGAATCCGTAAAAACACATTATCATCCCATCAGCATCCCAGAGTCACACCTAGTTCAGGTTGTATCGGCGTCCTTTCTAGATATTTATTATTCCTCATACCAGTAAAATGTCTTCACACAAAATCTCTGTGAAATAGAGAAACATTGAAGGACAGTCTGAACAATAGTCCGATATCACAATCTCCCGCAGCTCGGACCCTCCCTGTCTCCACTGTCTCATAAAAACTTAATCCATCCAGCCTCACCTCTTAAAATCCAGACAAGAAGAGCCAATTTCAGGAGTGGTGAGAAGTTCAATTTCACTGCAGAAAGCTTCTCCGGCTAAAAAATGTCTCAGTTTTTCCCAAAGCGACTTGCTGAAGAGTGTAATCCTATTAATCTTTGAGCAAAGCTGCTATAAATATTGTAAGGGAAGTGTCCCAGGTCACACTTCTTGTCTTTCTTCTAAAACAGGGCACTGTCCACCCTCTTGAAGAAGATATTGTTCCCAATAACGGCAACATTGATGTCTTTAGATACATCTTCAAGACGACAGAAAAAGACAAATTCCTCACACAATTTCTGAACTATTGTCAATACTTCCCAACCTGTGACCCCCAAACCTACTTATAGAAAGTTACTGTGCTCCATGAGCACGCTCACCAAATAAAATTATCTTTCAGAGAGAGGATGCATCTGCAGTTCCCTCTTTAAAAAGATTTTTACCGATAAATCAATAAGCCTCCTGACGAACCCAAATGCATTTTAAATGACGGCTACTTCAGAGAAAACACACCACATGGAAAGAGATGATTAGAAAGAAATCTCACCTCGCTCGCAGGTGCTATCCCAGAAGCCCGATCCAGTACAGTCACAGATGAAGCGGTTCCACCCCTCCTTGCACACCCCATTGTTCTTGCAGGGGTTGCTGTCGCACTGTTTTCCCGTCACCTTACTACATGAATACTTGATGCCGGTCATATTCTGGGACTGGGCTATCTGCCGGATGTCCTTGCTGCGTCCGTCTATGAACAGATCTCGCACGCAGCCAACATAGCCGTAGTTGAGCATAGCGGTCCAGAGCTCAGTGGGGAGAACCAGGGCCACCCGGTTATCAGGCAGACCACCTAGATAAAGATCCCCCTCCAGGTCCAAGATCTCATTTTCACCTGTAGCTGTGAAAGGTGTCCTGCGGCTGTTTACTGAGATGATGCCTTGAGGAAAAAAAAACATTATTAAATACTGGCCAGAAACTTTATGTTCATGTCGAAATGTCATGTGATCTTTTACCACATGCTTTAAAAATAATCTCTTTTTTGTGATTTATTTAACAAAGTGCCATGCTGTAAGTTATCTGTCATATTAGGTTGACTTGTGGAAAACAGCATTTACTCCAAACCTGGAATACAAGGACATTTTCTGTCGTTAAGTAAGCCCGTTAAGCTCCATTTTACTATAATGTTATTTTAAGACTGAACAAAAAGGGATATTTTCAAGCATATGGCAAGGCAGACAGGTGCTTATTTGATCAACAACATGACAGCAGATTTTCAATTGTTTTGCACGAGGAAGCTGTGACAAATTGGAAGCGTGGCCAAAACATGAAATAGTGGCCAAAATAAATAGCATACCACAAAGGAGTGTTGCGAGACGTGCTTCCAGTTGGTGGGTGATCAAATCTTCCCAAACAATGTAACAGTGTTTCATCAAACGTGAATAAACAGTGATAAACGGCTCAAATTGATTAATATACCCCGGAAAAGTCAGGAGTATTAAGGAATCGTTATCACGTCTGTGTCCGCCGCCATGAATCCTTTTTGTTAACGATACAACTCAAAAACTATTTCATGGAACGTTTTCAAATTTTTGGAACCGCATTCACCTTAGTGCATAGAAAAACTGGGTTGAGTATGAGAAAGGTGAGTCCTGTGTATTTGACACTAAGCTGAGCTTTACCTTCAAAAGTTTTCAGGCCATAATTTCTCAAGCATTGGTCCAATTTAGTCCAATCAACTCTACTAAAGTTAGGGGATTGGGGGCATTTCAGGGATATACCCTTGCTGTCCGGGACGACAGCGTAGGCATTGATTAAAAGGTCTTTGACCAATAGTGCTGGGTAAGTTACACAGGAAGTGTTAAAAGTTACTTATTTACTTATTACTCCTTCAAAAAGTGATGATACTACCTTATTTATTATCTGGTATCAAAAGTAATACCTTTTTTCCGCTAGGAAAAAAGTGAATTATAACCAATTTAATGAAGCTTATTTTAGAGCTGAATCTATTTTATTGGAAGAATAACTAACCTTAATAAACCTCACAGGAGTATTCAAAAAACCGCCAGATTGCATAACTGAAAACACTGCAGCCTCTTAAACCTGATGGGACACAATAAATATATATATATACATATGTAAACAAAGCAATAGCCAGTTTCGATTTTTTCAGCCTATTCTGTCATAAGAGCAACATGAAGAACTTAATGGTTTGGCAAAAACTATGTTGTATAAGATCAAATTTAGGCTGATATCATGTCCAGCTTCTTGTTTTGTTATCGCTGCCCTGACATATTAAGCGGGGTCTTAATATTCAGAAGTTGCTGTACTTTACCTCTCTCCTCCACCGTGTCCTGTTCTAAAACCCAGTTTCTTGTGTTTGGACAAATTGCATGCACCATTTGCCTGCCTTCCCGTCAGCATCAGTGTTTTTTCTCGTCAAGTTTAACATTACTGTGATGTCGTAGCTGATGCTTCAATAAAGTTGATGTAGTGTTTTTCACCGTTGAAAGCGGCACAAAGTTCACAAAGGGGGACAATGTTCTATGCATCTTTGACCGAGACGAAATCAAAAATGATTATAATTCAGCTGTCGAAAGTTTGCCTTTCTCCATCTCCCTCCTCCATTCTTCGTTTAGCTCTTTGGCTAGTAGCCAATGTGAACTACGCTGACGCGCACGTACACTCATATGACACTCCTCGAATAAATAATAAATTGTGATCCGGTAATGCAGTAATGCACAGTTACCCAGAATCGTAACTGTAATATTATCACTTTTTTGTAAATTGTAGTCCCTGACACCATTCGTTACTAGGCAAAGTAATAAAACTGTAATAGATTTCTAAATAACAGGTTACTGCTGAATACTGCTTACCAAACTAGTAGCTTAGATTTACTGATGTTGTAAGATTAGAAGTCAAATAATGATCATTTGATTTAGTCAGACTTTTCAGCTTTTGCTATTAATCTGTAATTAAGAACAGATTGGTATTTATAATATAAATAGTTCATGAAAGGGAATTTAAAAAAGCACATTAACTCAAATTTTGATTTTCATTTTAACTCTATCTACTGTTCATCTGTCTATCAGTTCTTTCTAAGGTCACGTAAACACAGCAAATAGATGAAGAAACCACAGTTGATATGAGGTGTCCCACATTGTCGCCAGATGAAAAGACTGTGTCTAGAGTTGTTAGTAGACAAACAAATATAATTCTAAAGCATTTTTACTTAACATTTTGTTTGCAACACAAGTGTGATTATGTCTGTTTTTGACCATTCGCACAGAAGGGTATCGTTAAATTTGTTTCATTCCTTATTTTCAAAGTGAAAATCCTACTTTCTCCTCTACTATCACACTCGGGGCTGTAGTGGTGATTAATCAAGGCAGCGTGGGCTGACATACGGCTCAATTGGTCGCTCTAACCTGATATATAACACAGGCTGTAGCAGCGACTAACACGCACTGGTTCTCTGGAGGATCGCACCTCATGTAGAGATTGTGTTGTGTTTGAAGCTCCAGGCAACAGAAGTTTCTCAACCTTTTCTCTAATATAATCTTCTTCTACACTCTGTGTACTTGGCCATGTTTTGAGGTCAGAGAGCACACAAATGGAAGGAAGCGGGGGGAAATGGATTCAGTAGCTATCTGGATGAAGAATGGCTTTATCCCTGCAATAAATCATCGCTGAGATTAATATATCGAGAAAGTTTGCTGTACATCACATGTGGTTGTGATGCAAAAGACACTGGAATAAAGTTGGTTAGAGATTGGAGTAGGCTAGCCAGAATGTTTGTCGTATATACTTCATTTATTTAATGTCATTAATCAACAATTTCATAATAATTGCAGAGGTTTTATGGGTTAAATGTTTGGTGGAAGTTTCAAGGATTGCATAAAATTCAGGACTCGAGGGTATCAATTATTTCTTCCACAGAGTGGGAGCAAATATGGAGAGAGTCTGCAATAAAATCCAAATCAGTCGGAAATAGAGTTATACACTTGAAGATTCTTAATCAGGCTCATATCACTCCCTTTAAAATGAAATAGATAGACTCAAGTCTTGCTGACCAATGTTGGCTTGGTTGTGGACCAGTAGGGACGTTGATTCACATTTTGTAGCGCTGCCCTGCAGTGAATCGTTTTTGGACTGAAGTGTTTCGATGCATTTCGCGATAACTTGAAACTAATGTCGCTGCATGTCCGGTGGTCGGCCTTTTAGGGAAGATGGTTGCACATATAAAGTCAAAAGCAGACAGGAATATATCAAACCTGGCTTTTATGGCCGCAAAGAGAATTCAAAAACTTTCGAAAGAAATTTTTTTTCTTCACCTCCTCAGTATGGAAGCTGTGGCCTATTTGATGAGTGAAAATAAATACAGCTTTGAAAGAAATTTGGAAAAGACTTGGAAACAGATTTATGTCCTACCCATCGATAAATAGGAGACTGAATAGGGCATCGCTGTCTTCCCTTATATATGCGGACCACAGGACACTGGATGTTGAAATTAATGTTTGAGGACGTGTACTGCATTTCCCACAATGTCTTTGTTTTTTTTTGTGTTAAATATCTTTTAAAGTACTTATTTCCCCTGTAACCTTTAATTTATGTGTAAATGAAATAAAATAAAAACTTTTTTTTTTTTAAACACAAAAAGCCAGTTTTATGATTATTTTTGTTGTTCTTGTCCATTGGCAGTAAAACAATCAGATGAGGTTATTAGGAATATCCTTATGGTAAGTGACAAAACAAAATAGAAATTTTTAAAATTTATATCCGCATCATTTTAGGAGTCCATCGAAAAGGTCTTGAGACATTTTATTCATAAACAAAAAAGTGAACCTCAGGCACCAGAAAATGAAAGGTTATCTCAAAACTAGTGTGATTCATCATTGAGTGTTGAATAGGGGATAAATCAATATTGCCATCCCATCATTAATGACTTAAGCTGCAATGGACGATTGGAATTTGTTATATTTCACATTTTGAATCTACTTTTAATTTACTGATAAAATACTAAAAAAAAATAATTTCTGATCTCATAGAAAACAATGTATTTTTTCAAAAGTATTTTCCCAAACTAAAGATTTCAAATTTGAAAAGGACGATTTATGACACAATAGACAAGCAACAGTAAGCTGACTTGAGAAATACTGGAGTAAATACTACTGTACAAAAAATACTGCAAATAACAAGAATACCGTGACATATCAAGATCCTGGTGAATTCCTAAAATACCAAGCTGATCAAAGTTTTCTGTAAAGAACTAGCGTTACATTTCTATGCTACTTTAGTTTCAGTTAAAGCTTGGTTTGTTGCAATTATTCCATCATCATCTCATTGTACTTATATTTTGCAAACTGCAGTTCATTTGTGTTATTCTTATAATTGGCTCCATTCATCTGCATAAAAGTAGCTGAGTGAAAGTATCGTTTTATAGTATCTCTTAGTTTTCATGTCCTTGTCCACTGTTTGATATTTGACCCATTCTCTTGAATTATGTCATCTGGCTGTTCTTATTCTGATAGGAGTGGAGAATGAAATCATTCTTTAGCACTTTTTCACTTGTTATCTCTTTTCCAAGAGGCTCTCTTGATGTGAACATCATGGATCGTTTACAGGCATTGACAAAAAAACACTTTTGTTAGCATATTTTAAAGCTAAATAATCCCAACATAAAAGATGAGCCTCTGTGTCAAAAGTGTGGCTAAAAGGCAGTGCACCATTACCACAAATCCGAAAAAGACTCCACCAATAAATTTGCTGAACTTAGACAGATTTGCCACCTCCATCGGTCTATCAGGGTCATGGACTATTATTGAAGCTTTGGTCTTGGGTTCCCCCCCTTCATAAAGTATTTTGTGATGTGATTAGACTGATACTATAATGTTGTATAAGAATAACACAACCAAATCTTAAATTGCATTTATCTAAGATTAAATAAGATAAGATAAGATAAGGTAAACCTTTATTAGTCCCACTACGGGGAAATAAGATAAGATAAGATATTATTTATTCATCCCAGCAGGGGTATGACAATTTATCGTCAGGTAAATAATTTAATAATCATTACAGTCCTTATTTCCTCGACTTTCATACCTGAGCGACCATCTCTCTGGATGTCCACATGGTGCCAGATGCTATCGTTGACCTTTGCCTGTGTGGCCTTGACCTTGATTGTACCAGATCCCATGTCGAGCAGCAAGTACAGCCCTCCGTCCAGCAGCTCCACTGCAAAGAAGTCCACCTTGTTATTCTTCTGACCCTTTGGGTCCCGGCGGTCCTGGAGCTTGCCGTGGGTGAAGAGTATCAACCCATTCGATTCAGAGGTACGGAAGTCAAAAGAGATGGAACCCACGCGCTTGGTGTTCCACTTTGGCAGGGACAGGTAGGAGTCTGGGGTCTCAAAGTTGATGGGGTCAAGGGTTGGAACGTTTTCACATTTGAAGACCACGTCACCCTGGAGTTTCATTTTAGGGTCCACGATACGGGCAAGGCGGGACAGCTCTAGGCGGATGTCATTGTTTTTGTACACCACCTGGGGGAGAAAAGCAAGGTTTTGAGAGTTTTTTCACAAAGGTAGGGTTTTTTTTCCAGAGCAGCCATGGGTGAAAAGTATTAATTCCCATGTGAATTCATTATACTGGAATCCGCTGCATCATATCATAGTTATAATGCACAAAGCTGATTCGAGGACAGCTGGATCGATAAAACTAATATCTTCAAAGATGTGCGCAGCCCAATTGGATTCTCAGTGATTTTCTACTTCAACTTCAATTCATTCAAGCCAAGAAGGAGTTTATACACAGATCCATGACTGCGTTTTACTTTGATTGAACACCTGCCATCTCAGCGAATCGTGAGAAATGATTTATTTGAGACTCATTCCCTATGAATGTAAAAATGAACAGTCATTGTAAACTTTGGATAAAACCCAACAGAGTAGATGCTGCCCTGTAAGAATATATCTTATACTGCACCTAGTAAGCCATAAAAAGGTGGATGGACACATTATTTTCGAATACAAAACACAGCACAAAAATAGAGAAAAGAGAAGACGATTGGTTTCCAATGGTGTGGAAAATTAATTTTTTTTTTCTTCTCTTCCCATCTGGGGAGGAAGACGGACTTTTCTGGTATGTAGGCCAGTGTGTGCAGGAAACATCAACACTGTTAGAGGGAGCACAGCTGTCAACAAACAGATTTTACTGCTGTGGGATTACTGATAATCCTGGAAGATTTGACAGCAAATCAACACAGGTGACCTGAATGCTGAGGAAGACTGGAAAAAAGGGGACGCAGAGAGGAAGACCAGCGCAAGAGGAAGAAAGGTTGGTGTGAACAAGGGAGTGGAAAAAATGTAAGATCTAGAGGATTAAATGCTGGGAGGCTCACGTGTGTCACTGCCATTAAATGTATGTCAGTGTGAATGTTTGTGGGAGTGTGTGAGTGTATGTACAGTACACTCTGACCGTTGCTGTCAATCTTAATGATCACACAGCAACAGGTTATACAGGGGAAACTACGTATAATTTCCTAACGCTAGTCTTGCATTGAGCAAATGGTCAAATCATAAATCACATCACAATAATCATATGCTTCCAAATTAGTTGCCAAAACTGAAGAATGTTAACAATAAAATGTCTGTTTTTTTAATGTCTCCATAGAGAAAAAAAACACTATGGATGATTATTTCTTTGCATATTTAATGTTTTAAGAAATGCTGCAGTGCTGAAAATCCTTCTGTTTTTAATTATCATTACTGAATATATTATTGTGTGTTTATCAAAAACCCCAAATATCTTGGATTCATCTTGAGATTTCAGACTACACACAGGCAGGAGAACAAACAGAAATTTGCTTGAAAACCGAAAAAGGTACTGTTCATTTGAGTTGTAGAAGCATTTTGTAATCATGCAACTATAGCGACTTTGCACAATAATGAATCCCTGTGTCCATCAGAGCCACCTCAGGCTGTTTCAGTGTTATACTACACTCAACTCATGAAACCAATGTATTAATCTTATTTTTGTTGACAAGAAAAACATCTTTAAAAGTTCTCCACAACAGTCTTTTACTATGATGAACCTATCTTATAGTCAGCGAGCTTCAGATCTGTTTTGGGATTATAAATTTGTCTGTTCTGCTGCCGGCTGCCTATCAATAAGGCCATCAAAAAGATGTTATAAAAGAGGAACTGACTTCTGCAGCTACATGTACCTCATCTTTCCGTTTGTTATGGCTGTGTTTTGCTACGCTATCCTTCTCCCTATCAACGGCCTTAAGGGGACCATTCATATTGATGGCACAGGGGACTGTAACGACTCCATAAAGTCAAGATCTTCCTTCTCTATCCCAGAATGGTGTATTGATTGGGTCCTGGTTAGGGTGAGGAGAGGGCAGGTGGAAAGAAACACTAAGTGTGAATGCATACACACACGCACACAGTCTACTCCCCAATCGGCTTCACATCAGTGCTCATGTCCCCTTGGCCTCTGCCACAGCTGCTGTCAGCTCATGATTTAGCTCCAGTGTTAATGAAGAAGCGGGGTAATTTCACTGAAGGGAAGACACACACACAAACAGTGCCCTTTAGGTTCGCAGGGGCTAAATCTAATTGCTGAAATACACACATACAAACACATACACACAAACACTCACACTCACAAACAGTAATGAGATGCAAATACATTAAGTTGCATTTATTTATACACAAATATATCAGATTAAGTATTTACTTAGTGCAAGTCAATGTTTACAATAGATACTGGGTAAATATTTTGATTGGATGAGGGACAGAACAAATTACCCATTAGACAGCACATTTAGTAATAATTACTGGTGCCTCTAATTACCATCTCAAAATGACCAGGATCAGGCATTAATATTAAATAGCTCATTAAAACTTACCAGTTTTGGCCATCTTCAGAATTACCAGACAATTCTGATTTAATGATGTATAGATGCATGACACTGAAACATGACACTGAAACTTTGGCCTCCAGCCTAATTAAATTGACAAAGATGGGATTTTTGTTTTATGTTGGTCATAAAGTATTTCAAAAAATGATAACATTTTGTCCAAGGACAAACAAATTGGAATACTTGATTTGTGCCGATGTGCTTCGATCCTAACCTTTGTCATTGGTGATTGTGAGGAAAAACCGCCTCAGTAACAACAGGACAAAAACGTGCTTCTAGAAAGAATGCGGGAAATTTCATTGAATTCAGTCTAGCAGTTTTTGAAGATATAGGGATGTGTCATACCACCTTGCGTACGGGTAGATAGATGGGAAGGATTAATGCTATAGCTATATTTGTCGTGGCAATACTTCATTCTGGAATCAAACTCCTAATTTTCTGGATAATCTTAACTCAAAACCATTTTAATTGGAAACTCTTACTGAAGAAAATTTACTTTTTTTAATGGAATTTTGAAATCTTACATGGTGACACAATACATTAAAAGTATCTCCAAGTATTGAGTTGGCAGCAGCATTTACAGCAGTTAATTATTTGAATCTTGGCTTAGCAAAACAGAAAAAACGCTGCAAACTTGTTCAAACAGAACAACTGTTGCTTGACTATTCATTGTGCAACATATGTCAAGTACATCAACAAACACACACACAGGCACGAGTGAGGGGTTCCATTGAGTGAGGTGCAGGTGTTGCTGCTGCTAAGCAGCTAAAAATACCAACCACAGCCCCTCCAGCTGCAGCCCCACGATAAGCTCCATCACAGCATGCATGTTGTGTCTAGTTCTGGGGTTCCACCTGGGAAGAAAGCAAGTCTCTGACATTTCCTTTATTCGAATCTTGCTAAATGTTAAGATGTATGCAATGAAGTGAATGACAAGTGGGATCCTTGACAAGAAATATCAACTAGATACAATGAAAGTGAGACACTTTTCTCTGTTTTAAAGGATGTGAGATTGAAATAAAAAAGTCAAATTCATCACCGCATAAAGTGCAGCTTGATAACATCTCATAGATTAGATTTCGTTTTTGCGCTTTAAACTGAACACAACAAATTGCATATAGTTCTACTGACATAAACAAAGTCAGTGTCTGATAGATCTTTAAAGAGAACGTGCCTACCGGGTATAATCGTTTGTTATATTTAATAACAGGCATTTACTTTCAGCAGGTGAAAGGTATTTAAAAGTATCCCGTATTTAATAAATATCAGCCGAAATCTCATAACACCCTGCCTGATATTGTGAAGGCCCCCTTTTTCTGCCAAAACAGCTTTGACTTTTCAATGTATGGAGTCCACAAGGTACCTGCAGGTCTTTTAAGTCCTGTAAATTGGGAAGTAGGGCCTTCATGGCCTTACTTCCACTTATTCGTCCAACATATCCGCAGAAGCTCAATTGGATTGAGACCTGGGTAGTTCCGAGGCCAAGACAATCCTTCGACCTTGCTGTTGTGTTCACGTGTCAAAGTAAAATCCAAATGAATGGCAGGACCCAAGGTTTTCCTGCAGATCATAGCATCACACTGCCTCTCCCGGATTGCCTTATTACCACAGTGCATCCTGTTACCATCTATTCCCCAGGTAAGCAATGCACACGCACCCGGCCATCCACAAGATGTTAATAAAGAAAAAATGTGATCATCAGACAGACCTATGCTCCGTGGTTGATTTCTGATGTGGACCACATCATACCAACAATGACGTGATCATTGTTTGTATTTTTTGCAGTGGACAGGGGACAGCATCTGCACTGATATGCAGCCCTAAATTTATTTTTTCAGCAATGTGTGCTACAGTAGCTCTTCTGTGGGATCCAAATATACGGTGGCTCTTGATCCCCCCACACATCAGTGGCCTTTGATGCCCATGGTCCTGTCTACTGCTCACTGGTTGTCCTTCCTTAAACCTCTTTAGTAGGTACGAGCCACTGCAGATTGGGAACACCCAATAAAGCCTGCAGATTCTGGAGATTTTCCTCTTTTTCTCAGACCTTGAGCTTTCCCTAAATTATCCCGATCAATGTTAATCACTTCACCTGCCACTGGTTGTACATGTTTGTTCTGACTGATGGTTAAATGCGACCTTCACTTTCTTTTATGCACTGATAAGGGACGCTAGACTAAAACTTAACATGTCTGATGACATGGCGTGATTATATTGGTGAAGTTGAGATTAGTTAGCTTCTTTTGCAATTTGTGTTTTTTGACTTTGATCTTTGTGTATCCAATGTAAAATGTGACACAGTATCCATTCATCCACACATACTTCTTTTTCTCGATTTTATGTCAAGCTAAGCTAACTGGCTCCTGACTGTATCTTAATTTTTAGCATTCAAACGTTAGAATGGCATTTATCTTCTCAAATAACCAACTGGAAAAAATGAGATTAAGCGTTTAAAGGAATTTGAAGTATCCCTTTTTAAGAGATGATAATTAGTAGTTTAAAGATTTATGCAGATGTTTTTCTTTATTAGGTACATTTGATTGTGAAGTACTGTATGTATTCCATGACGAAAGATAGCGAGCATTATTATAGGAGTATTATAATTTTACTGCAAGTGGGTCACACTTCTGTAATAAGGAATAGTATGTGTTAAATATTTTTCATTATCTCATACATCTGATATGCTAATATCAGTTATGTTTATCTAACCGTGCTCCCTAAGCCAGAGTCTGCATATTTTAAAAAAAATCTTTCTATCTGACTTTTGTAATATTATTTTGGTTTTGACTAACAGATTTTAGTACATAAAATTGTGCAGTCAGTTAAACCTGGTGCCAAACTTTGTAAATAAATAATGTCAACCAGCTTAGCCTCTACGGATGAGGGGGTGAAATATTAAGGTATTTCAATAAAGTCAAAAGTTACATCCATCCATCACTGTTAGGCTCTCTAGGGGGATATTTAATACAGAGTAAGTTATTTAAAGGACACAGTGACATTTGCACTAAGATTAGAGGGAAAACAAATGATGTCTGAACATTCTGAAGCACCTACACAAATAGTATCCCTGTTTCCTCTCTCCTTCTTCATACTCCCTCATCATTTCAGTCCATATTAGCTTTTTTTTGCAGTTTTTGCCGTCTCACCATCAGCTTTCGTGAACATTCGAAACAGCTATCCTTACATACTTCTTTAACCAACCATAGTCGCTCCCATCTTTCTCAGATGACAGAATTTCCTCCCTGCCATCCCCACAGTCAGACGCAATTTACCACTACGCAGCTCCAGTGGAACTATATGACACTGACAGGATGGACTGGTATGGCATGAGACTAGGAAAGGTAGGGGGTTTGCAGAGAGAATTGGCTGAATGGCACTGCGAGTACCAGGCTTACCAGAGAGTTGGCAGAGTCGCTTACTGGCCCTCAGTTAAGCTGGGCTTACACTGTACGACTATGGCTGCTTCATTCCAACAAAAGAATAAGTACAAATAGATTTTCTGAGGAAGATCACTATTGGTGTACTCACACTGAACAATCCAATCGGACGGCCACTACCGCTCTTTGTCACTATTGACAATTGCTAATCAAGATATGTTTGCAAGCTCTGGGGAAGGAAGAAGTTTCCAGTTTGCTAACAACATGCTAACATAAAAGAAACAAGCTGTCTTGATCATTTTGCCATCCTGTGTACACGGAAAAAGAGGCACCAGGGTAACTGGACTCAAAAGTGGGGCTGAGATGATGTGGACAGTATGGCTGGTCTATTTGTTACAGAAAAAATTTGAGGTAAGCTAGCTCTGTTGGACATAGATGGTTAACTTGATATCTAGCACCACTCTGAAAGCTAAGATCCTTTGTTTTTATTATTATCCACATGAACGAGTTGTGTCGCCATGGTAACTCAGACACTCAATAGCCCCTTCACAGAGGCGCAGTGAGAGAAAGAAACGGTGTTGAGGTCAGCCGATGGAGTCTTAGCCCTGCTTCAACCGTACGAATGCTGGAGTCAGACAGCTGCTGATCAGTCCTCGGGTTCCCCCCTACACTGCAGGTCAAAGACGACTGACGGTCAGCCATGTTTGGGCCGAAAACAGGTTAAAATCGTACAGTGCACAGCTAGCTTTACGTGACATGCAGCCGTCCGCACGGGAAAACTCATGCTTTGTTGGGACTCGTATGTTTGTGTGTGTTGTGCATTAATGCCATTCCTTGTAGCCCATAGGGGGAAGTAGTGCAAAGAAGACTGAGAAAAAGCGAGAGGAAAAGGGGTTGTGATCGCAGAAAGTAGCAACTCTTTTGTTGTCAGAAAGACAGAAGAGAAAGAGAGGTTTTTTCTCACTGCAGTATCACTCTTCCATCTGCTTATTCATCAGCTGTTCTGTTCTTCTCTGCTCATTTCTGACGGTGCTCACACACACCGTCAGACAGAAATACTGTTACGCTCCGATCAGAGAAAGGGGTTAACTGAATCATTCCCTCATTATCTGGGAAAATTGAATCCAAAGCCAGAGATGGAGGGGGTACGAAAGGAATAAATATGGATAAGGAGTGCAGGAAAGAGGAATAGAATCAAATAGATGATGCATAGGGAGTACACAGGTTGAGGGGGAAAAACCAATACAGCATATCAGGATGGTTTGGGTGGTACTGGAATGTATCAATACAAGAACGGCAAATATCGATATTTTATCATTCAAATACTAGAATATTACTAGAATAATAAATCCGTTTCCTTTGTGGTCCTTTAAATGGTTCTAAAGGTTTTTTGTTTTTTTTCCTGCTAAGATGAGGAAAGATGATGGTCAGCTTGTCGGAAAAAGTGGAAAATACTAAACTGACAGGCACGGTCTGCATTTCAAGCAACGTGTGGACCTATTGTAGTTTTTCAAACATAAATATACGAATGAGATGGAAAAATGAGAGAAGCTTTGTATGCAAGTTTAATTCTAGGAACATAGTTCACCTCATACAATACCACCAAGATAAAGTGTTAAGGGAGGAAAGCAAAGCTAGCGTAACATTAGGGCCACCAAAAAAAAACAACCAACACAGGACACATTTAGTTTGACAAAACTACCTCCCAATTTAGAGTGAGCAAAGAACACTGCAGTCCATCGCCGAGTCGGGACCTACGACCCGGCTATATAAAGCAAAACCACAGCTTATTTAGTATTTGGACCAAAGTTCCATGGAAAGTAGATTCTAAAAGTTCAATAATATAATAATTCAGAATAGTAGAATGGATAGCAACACATGGATATCCCAGCAGCAGATTCCTTTGTTAAAATAGCAGCTCATCATCTCATTAAGGTTTGGCGACAGATGTCTCATGTTCTCCAAAATAGAGCCCTGAGCCTTGCTTTCTTATTTCTTTTTTTTCTTTTTGTACGAGTTATTTTATCCAACATACCTGTAACTACACAGTACTCACATATTCACATTCAGCTGAGTTGGACTAGAGCGTAATACCAACAGTCCAATTGCAGCGACATTTACGTCATGACAGGTGTTTTTCATGATGTATTTGCTGGATTATCCCATTTTGCACCAATCAATTTAACTACAGTGGGATAAAAAATACTGAGTTATTATAAATGTTGAAAAAGTTCTTTGATTCTCTGTTCTTTGAAGCAGACTTTGATTTTGAACACATGTCAACAATAAAGGTGACATTTGACAGAATACAAGAACAAAGGGGAGATAAGAAATCTGGTTATAAGAAATTTACATGATCCCATCATCCCATCTATTTAATACCACCTATGATGAATAGTTACTTATCATACACTAAAAATGTCCCAAACACATGGTGAGTCATATCTTTCTCTCTACCCACTACTCTGTTTCTCAACTGCCAACTCATGCTGAGTATGATATTTTTTTAAACAAATGCCTCTGCATCGTCATTGTTTTTCTATTTGTTTTAGAATGTATCCAGGTTTTGAGGGTTAACATGTTGGCACTAACCAATGCCAGCAAGCAGAGGGGGGTGGTTAGTGACTGAGCTCAAGCTTGACCAAGCCTACGTTGAGAAACTCGGAATATCCGGTTCAGAACAGGTAATATGAATTGTTTCAGTCAACTCAGAGTTGGTTAACAGTGAGTTGAACACGTGGGTGCGGACTATAAAAAGCCATCAATCAAAATGTGACAAATGACCGACACGTCACATTTGACAGCTCTGTAAGGTAAACCTGCTATCGAGCAGGTTAGGTTCACAGAATAAATTACCGCGGTAACTGAGCCAGAGCTCAACTTACACTGCTTCCTGAAATGGAAAACCCAAAGTTTCCCTCATCTCAGGCTTAACAAACTCAGTTTACACTAAGCCTGTTTCTTGAATCAGCCCTATGAAAAACATTACAGGAGCTGCGAGTTAACAAGAACTTTAACAATACACATGTCTCCTTGGTTGCAAGCATTTGCATTGTAGTATCAATGAATCCACCTGAAATCAGTTTAAAACAGAGAAAGTTGAAAAGTTTTAGCTTAAATGACTTTGCCTCCAAAGAAAAAACATTTGTGATCATTTTCACATGAACATAAAACATGGAGACGGTTGTGGAAAAAAGAATAAATTGAGTCTAGTTCCAACGAGCATTTTACCAGCTTATGGATTATGTTTTGGGTTGCTGGCATGCAAATTTATATTTTTAGTTCTCACAGCTGTCATCAACCTCAATTCCTTCTGTGTCGACGGCTATTTTTAGAGAAAAAAAAAGCTTTTCATCAGAGACAGGCACATGTTGTGACAGATCAGCATAGTGTAACACTCATGCTACTGATATTTTTATTTCACATGCAGTAACGCTCTCCTTGTCTGCTGTATGTGTGACTGGGTAACTTTTTGCTAACATATTAGTATTATCGTGAGGTTGTTATACATCAAATATGCAATTTCTGCGTTATAAAGTTCAGCCCCAAAGTGTCCTTAAAGGAACAGATTTCCGCTTTCCGTGAATGAGTTATTATAAAATGGAGTGTAACAGTTAGTATAAACATGTTTGCTTATATGGAGCACTATCATAAGCCAAGTGATTCTACTAAACTCTTTAACATGAACGTTTAAAGAAAAAGATGACCAAAATACAGAATAAATTACACCAGTGTTATTCATACATTATTTTTGTGTTCTATATGTGTACACCTCTAAAATACATCCAGACATGCTTGAGGTCCTGACCGACGTGCTCATTCATGCGTCCTGCTTTGCTTTGGACTGCCCAGATGTCTTGAAACAACGAATCCTCCCATGTTAAAAAAGCACAAATATGCAATGGCTTTTAAAACAATAATGAGAATTCTCATCACAAGTCGATTGCTGGGCCTCTTTTAATCATTCCTTTTTGCGGCAAACCATTTCTGTCTGTGTTCATCACACAGTCTTTGATCATACAAAGCAAGACAGTTGTTGTCCTTGTTTTAAAAGCTTTTGGTAATGTGCATCATTTGGGCACAGTTTGAGCTCAGTTATAGACGTGGAACAACTAATTGAAAACAAACCTTCATCGGAACCAGTTTCCTGAGACAACACCCAAACTAGGACGTTAACGATCAAAGGCACATCTGACTAAAGTCAAAATCCCGGGTAAGTAAACTATTTATTCTTAGATTCAGGTAACGGTGCAGGTATTGCTGGGCCAATGCCAGAAATGTATGGGCCGTATTTGTCTTTGAGTGAAAGATGGATCTGGGTATGCTTTAGCTGATGCAGTAATGGAACAACAGCCAGATTGTTTCAAAGGCAGCATAAAACAATGCAGACAAGGTGACTTTCACCGAGCTAAAGACACTGCTGCTTGTGTGTGTGGTCCCTCAAAAGAGATAAGGGAGTGTCTGGTGTTGACTGAAGCATACTTAGATAAAACAAATTAATGATGCAAAGTGATTGGCTGAGGCTTGGCAACACAAAACTAGACTTCCTGGCTTTTGTGAAGGTTGTGATGGAAAGGAGGCACAGTAGGGCCAGGCTGAGATAGATTACATATTAATATCTGTATAGTAAGTTTAACCATATTATGATGTTGATATTACATGCTAATAAATAAGAATAGATCAGTCAAGATGATTAACCCGTTGGACACTTGGGCCAAAGTTACTGCTTGCACCACTCTATTTTTCTCACCTTTTACACATGTGCCATAACAATTACCTGCTTAACAGTCTATATCAGTTGTGCTCATTCAGCCAAGCACTTCTATACACTCACTGTGAAGCAACTTCATGCTCAGTCTACCTTCATCAGCTGCTGCTTTTTTTTTTGCGTGATTCTCTCCATTCAGCTGTTTCTTACATTAAGCTGGTTTGCGCATCCTCAATCTCCCCATCTCTGACTAGTTCTCCCAAATACATCAACCTAATCATTCATCATTTTTTTCAGTCTCAGCAGAGTCACCAGCCACCACTACCAGTACCCAGACTCCAAATGGGGATATTCCTTGCTGCTGTTCAGGGCAGATACACTTTGATCACAGTCACCCTGTAAACTCTGAGCCTCAAAGGTCTTTTACAATGGACTAATGATCACATATCAACTGCTATAATAAACATTCAGATTTACTGAGATCCCTGTCTCTCCTGATTAAAATAAAGTACTCTAGTGATTATCTGTACTCTTCCAAACGAGGCCTATATAAGTATAATATATTAGGTTGATATCTATTCATAATTATCTATGAGGCTTTTTGCTACACATTCATATCATCATCATCATCTTTAAGACTTTTGTAAAATACTATAAAATATCCATAAAGGAGAACATTTTTGTATCTGTTAAGAAGGATATGTTGTCAGTTGTGTTTGTTTTTCTGTTTGTTAGTTAGCAGGATGGACGGCAGGAGAAAATCAACAGATTTAAACTTAATTTGGTGGAAGCCAAATATGGACAAAAGTGCTGAAATCATCACAGAGCTTTCATTGCGATAAAAAATCAAGGAGGGCATATCAGGCTGGCTGTTGAGCTGGGTAGAACGGTCATCTCCCAATCGGTTCAAGCCCAGCAGTCCATCAAACGGTCATTGAGCAAGACACTGAATAAAAATATTCTCCCTGGGTGCCTCAAAGGGGGCTGCCCACATCTCCCTCAAGGATGTGTCGAATGCAGAGAAATAATTTCACTATGTTGTACTGTGTATGACTAAATGTGATCAATAAATGATACATTATTATATTTAAGGATTTTTTTTTTTTTTAATTTACGACCGCTTCAGCTTTGAATCAAGAACTTTTAACACTAAATACAATTTGAAGAAGTAAAGGGTTTTAGTATTTTAGGTGAACTAGTAAGAATCTATTGCCTTGTTAATTGAGAATCTTAGTTCATTTTAATATAAACAATCATAGTTCTTAAGCTCTTATCTTACTTCCCCTTATCAAAGTTCAAATGCAGTTAAAACATGAATCCGAAAGTGAACACATCACAGTTAATAATGAAGCACCGTTCAATACTAATTTTGACTTCAGTTCAGTTTAATTTTCAGTCAACTGACAGTCTAACATATTTATTTTAGGACAATAATAGAGCAAAACATAGCTATCACTTCATGACAGTGGTTGAGGCTTTCCCTGTGCTTTCAGATCAAATGTAAAACTTTTTGTAAAATACTATGTATGATACAATTATTTAGCTAAATGCTGATTTTCTTGCTGCCTCAAACGCTTTAAGAAAAATTATACTTCTAATACAAATGTTAGAAAAATTATAGTACATTTTTTGGGTGGCACGGTTGCGCAGTGGTTATCGCTGCTGGCTCACAGCCAGAAGGTACCGGATTCAAATCCACTTGTTACGGCCTTTCTGTGCAGAGTTTGCATGTTCTCCCTGTTGTCTGCGTGGGTTCTCGCCGGGAATTCGGCTTCCTCCCACAGTCCAAAGACATAGGATATAGGTGAATTGGCGACATTAAAATTGCCCGTTGCTATATTCTACAATATAGAAAATGCTGAGGTATGTATGCCGTTATGTAGAGTAACTTCCTTTCTATAGGCCTTTTAAAGGTACCATTTATTGATGAAAGAGAAGCACTTCATTGGTTGACACATGTGATCCCCTGATGCTAAAACCTTTAATTGGTTCATTTGAAGCATTTAAACATGTCAAATTTACTAATGTTCACAGTGTTTTCTTTTTGTTGTCAGTGAGAATGATCACATGATTGTAGCAGTAGCACAATATTACAATGACCAATGAAACAATTAAATACATTGGATACAGTTTGCAATTACTCCCTTGTTATGAGGGTGGCTGCAGCAAACTTTTTTACGGGTTTTCAGCAACGGTCCAGCAGCAATTGCAATGCTTTTTATCCCAGCCGAATAGACTATAAGATGCCATCCTGGCAGAGCAAGGGAATTGCTATTTCAACAAACATAACTGTATATAACAGGAAACTTTTGGAACAATTTGTTAGCACTGATTCAATCGTCTAGAGAAGGCTGGGGGTTTTTTTCTTTTAAAACTAAGTGAGCTGTCAAGGAACAAAGTCAAAATGTCTTGTAGCATAAGGTATAAAACAAGTATGATAAACCCACTTATTCATCATATATATAATATATATATTCCACAATTCATTTAAAAGGACAGTTAAAATCACTGATAATAAGTCTGCATTTCTCCAAATTGCACTCCCTCCACACCTACACATAAAAGATAACGCCATGTCTGGAAATGCTGCTTAACTGCAGATATCAATGTGAGAGCAACTACTCCTCTCTTTATTCCCCCTCCTATCATTACTTTCTGAAGAATAAGTAAGGGTTGGAAAAATATAAATATAAACAGGGCAATTCATATATTTTTTGGTTCTGTTCACAAGCTTAAAGGGCCAGCAGATGCACTATAAATCTCCGAAAATAAAAGCACTTTTTCCTGCATCATCACAATATATTTATCTCCGACTACGGCCCTGTTGGGATACATTTTAGTTGCATGCTCAAGCTGATGCTGCAAATTACATGTGACAGAAGCAATTTTGGGATATTTTCTCGCACACAACCTGCAGTAAGTGTTATGAATTAGATTAAGTGAGCAAATATTGGAAGTAGGATACTTCCTCTGCCAACTCAGCAGCTTTAATAGATAATTCAATTTTTCTTTCTTCTGCTTTGTGTACATTCCCAGTGCTGATTATTTTATACGTCTATAACAATAAAAGCTTCTAGGAGAGCATCTGTATGTGGCTGCATATTTTGACAAAACTTTCATGACAAAAACAATGCTAAAACCTCCAAAATTGTTAATAGAGATATAACAGAGGAAATGAAAATCCCTAATATAATGCTGGTCATGCATCTGCTCTGATTTGTATTCACTTGAATCCATCCTACCTCTCTTAGGCAGCCCATGAAATTGTTGCTAACTGGAGAGCCCGGCAGGTCAGCAGTGCTGGGGCTCCCACCCACGTAGAAAAAATCATCAGAGCCCAGCATGGTGTAGTCCTCCTGGGTGTAGCCAGTAGTGGTCAGGATTCCATCAACGGAAATAGTCACCTGTTGAGGGGTAACACATAGCCAAAGCCAAGCCATTACACTCTGGGATTGGATGGAGTGCTGTGTATAAAACACACGTCCTTCCATGGTCTGCAAATGAGATATTTGACCTTTTCTTTAGGTTCTACACAGCAGGTTTTTTTCTCATTGACCTTTTATACAGAATCATTTGGTACCTTGAAGCGATTTCTTTGGACCAGAGAGCGTTTGGATTTTTGGTAATGGAATTTTTGCCATAGGATCCACAGGACAGGTAAAGAAAATATGGTAGAGGCATATTTTCTTTATCTTTGATGGGGGTAAGAATGGATTATAGGTTTGGTTTTGGAACTTCAGGTTGGGAAGGGTTAGTACAAAGTTCCAACCAAGGACAAATTTATTTCACTTGTCTTAGGTTTCGGGATTTATCCAGTAACTGCAGACACACACATAAACAGTACACATGTATATGACCACACAAACCCAAGTACACATACACACACACACTTACCCAGACTCACGCTCACCCATACATCCACCATCTACACTCTCACATTCTCCCATTCTGATAATATCTACATTTATATATCCACGCACATGCAAAACAAAGGGAGGCTTTTCACACAACATCAATGTGCAAACCAAGGTCATCACTATTAGAAGGCAAATTAAACACACTTAACCAGACAAGTAGGGGAGTAAGTGGTTCAATGACGCCATACAAAGCTTGAGCAGGCAAGTGCAAATGCTCATGCATAATCAAGACCGGAGCCCATAATCAAATATATTCTCAGAATAGCTGATGATGATCTTTGATCAGGTTTAGCTCAGGTGTCATGGTTGTATTCTCAATGTCACCGGGCCAGACAGATAATCCTAGATCAGTATGCTGATTCTTAGAATATTATGCATATGGGCCCAGGGGTGAACAGAAGACATACGCACACCACTTTGACCAACATGCCGCAAAAACACACGGGGGGCAGAGAGATGCAGTGGTACATGGTAGGTGAGTCAGTGAATTAGAGTGTTAGTGGTTATTTTTGGTGACAGGGTTGAGGTTCTATGAGTTTGAATGGTGAGAGGTTGATGAGTTGTGGGCATGCCATGCGCCATAGTGAGTTGGAAACAACTGTCAGAGCTCCCGCAATGAAGGTTAAGGGTTGCCACTTTGAGGTAGTTTCTCTGTAAGGGCTCGGTGTTGAGGTCACCATCTTTGGGATTGTGGAAAGCTTCTGTCAGTTCTGGACGACAGTCCTCACAAAAAATGCGGACTTTTTGTGTGAAAAAATGAAGTAAAAAGTAAGTTGCCCTGACAAAGGCAAAAGGAATCAATTATCTTCTTGAATTTTTTGGAAGTCTACAGTAATGTGGAAGAAACAAAGGGAAAAAAGTAAAAGCCAAAGTGAAAAAAAACAGGAGTGGGGATTGTGGGGTAAAGAAGGAAGTTGTAGGCAGGTCAGGGAGGAAATTGAGAAGAAGCGAAGAAAGAATTGCCTGGTAATACAAACCCATCTCCTCATTTTTTGAAAAGAGTGTCTAGGATGGAACTCAAAGAACGAATAAAAGAGGGGGAGGGGACACACGGCAAACCCAAAAAAAAGACAATAAGAATGATATCTACCAGACAATGTAGTTTGTTTACCATAGCGTGTCCAATGCCTGATTGCTTTCCAGAAAAAGGGGAAGAAAGGAAATCAAAAGAATAGTGAACAAAAAAGGTTGTTAATAAGGATGGACAGAAAACAAAAAACAAAAGCAATGATGAAGAATTAGGATGTTAGTTAGTACATTAGTTGGTTAGATATTGGTTAGTAGTAAAAATGTCTATTATCATGGATGAGTTAGTGTTGCGGTGAAAAAACACTACATGGTTTGTCAGTGAATCGCTGTAGTGAAAAAAAACTGTTTTGCCATCCTAACCAAATTTTCTACAGCAGAGTCCTGCAAGAAGAAACAAGAGAAGTACTGTAAGATGAGGGATGTTTCAGACAAAATTTTGTGTAGGATGACAGCAATCCCAACAAAACTTGTAGTGTTTTTAACCCCTGGTTAAACAAAGTGTTCCTTTCAAAGAGGACAGAAAATGATTGTGATAGAAAGACTGAGCTTCAAAAGGAAAAGAAGATCCTAACCTCCCTTAACTGTGTTATACGATGGGGGTTTTAAAACTATCTACTAACCTGTTTGGTGAAAGCTTACTGACAGGGTGAGTCAGGTAATCCTTTTGCTGCTCTAAGAGCAATTCTAAATGCTCTGCGTCTATGCGTCTCACTTTCTCTGAAGAGAAACTGTAGGTCGATCAAGACATAAAACAACTCCCCTCTTTGCAGCTAGTACTACATCAGTACAACCCAGGGTGTCATTATTTTGTTGCTCTTACTATTGCCTCCTGCAGACAAAGATGATTCATACTAGGCCGTCTGCCAGCACATTTTAAATCACATTCAGAAAATGGTAAACAATACCTGTCAAGTAAAAAATCCTGCCACAGGTGCACATCTTTGATGCAAATTTCCATCTTTAAAAATAATCTGTATCTTCATCTATTTCTGTGGGCTATAAATAATACATTCATGATTAATTCAAAGGCAAATGCATTCCATCTATCTATCTATAAGCTAAAGTCTCACTTCTACTAAGCTTTAAAAAAAAGTTTCTGAAAGCATGGAGATACCGACAGCCTGCTGTGCATGAAGCAAATTAGGATGATCATATAATTTTTAGGAAGGAGGAAACTCAAGTTCAATTCATTAATAAGCATAGAAGAAATGGTATATAAAGCTAATCGGTAACATGGGAAAAACGCAGTTGCCCTGTGATTGTTTAACTATTCATACAGTGGAATGGAAATCAAAAAATGAAGTTAAATAAAAAAAATAATTCAAGACTATAAAGACAGCAAAAGGTACAATGATGTCTGTCTCAATAATGTCTCTGAACTTTGGCGATGGAATGACAACCAGAAATTAGAAAAAGGTGACGTTCTTAATTCCAGCTCTCTCAAATCTCTGAAAAGCAGCTAATCTACAGCAGAAAAAAAGAAAAATCAACCTGTCTCCAAACTCTGTCCATCACCGCTACCCTGATTACCTGTCTCAGGTTGCGTGTCACTTTGATGTCGTGCCAAGCGTTGTCATTGAATTTTCCATTGACTGGCTCGACAATGGCCTCAAAGGCCCCAGAGCCCAGATTGATGACGAGGGAGACGGCCCCATCTTTCAGCGCCAGGTTGACATAGTCTGCAGACTTCCCTGTGTGAAGGAGGAGTCCGTTGCGCTGCCAAGTCTTAAAGGACAGAGTGATCTCATCGCTGCTGCTCTGGATGGGGTTCTGTGACAGGTCGTAGCAGAAGTATTCCGCGCCACGGAAGGTGGCCACATTCTCCTCCCTCGCTGAAAGGACAAGAGGGAAGAAAGAATTGTTATTTCTAGGAGAGGGTGACTTGCCTGTTTTTCTTTACCATAGTTTTACCCATGGGTGTGGAAAACATTATCATATTAATTTCCACATTTACTTTAGAGGGTTTAACGCATAAAAATAGCCTAGCATCTGGCACCATTTATGAAGCAGCATCAGTAAATATGAAAATGACTGTATGCTGTAAGAGAGTTACATCGGGCAAACATGCACACGCTGCACTGTTACCCACAATTACAGCTATGACGATCCCATCATCCAGCTAAGATCATGAATTCCAGTATGAAGAAATGTGAGTTTAGGTTTCACGTACGCCCTTTCGACAGACAAACTACTTATGATGGAACACTATTCCCCACTAATGGTGCACATATATCAAACTTAGCCTGGTTTTACAGTTTTTATCACTCCAATGTTGCAGAGAGACTTCCTGAGCCCAGCTTTTTTAGATCGGAACAGAGTAAGGTGAGACATGGAATGAGGAAGATGGATGGATAGCGTAAAGGAGCTAAAATTAAAGGGCTGGACCAAGGAAAAGATAACTTTTTCCATGAGAGAAGGAGGGACTAGCGAGTAGTGTGAGAGTGTTTCCTCATTGGTTGGTGATGAAATTAATAGAAACCTCTAAACGTTGAATTGACAGTGTCATTAGCTTATTATCATTGGGTCAACATATCAGGGATATCTGACTGAAAGTCAGTCAGGTCAGAAGGTGTGTTACTGTATATTGGATATTGAACCTCTTTTTAAAAGACAAGACTACACGGCGTCTCCTCCTAAATTAAAGAGTTCAAGGCAGAACCTTTCAGATATCTCAGAAAAATCCCAGTGAACATACAAAACCATGTAAGTTTGGTGAGACGTGGTAACAGCAAATATGTCATTACATCCCAACAATGCCATTTTCATCACGTTAATTCATCTCTTCTGCATTTTATTTTTCCTTTTGCACTCACAATGAAGTCACCAGGGCCAAAAGCAAAACAAGAAAAACAGGCGTAAAAGCAGGGACACAGAATTGAGCAGTGAGAAATATCAGCATGAAGGCTGCAGGCGGTAAAGCTTCAGTTTGTTGTTTGGGATCAGGCTATTTGTAAACATGTTGTGGAGCTTCCAGAGAAATACAGAAATAGAGAAAGAATATGAGAATACTGAGAGAGAAACAGAGAGGAAGAGGAGAAGGGCTGTCAGGATGATGGGTTGCTTATTCTGGTCATGAAGAAATTCTCCCTTTAGAACTAAATTAATGTCTATGCACATCGCAGATACAAGAGCAAACAGTATGTAAGGCAACAAAGGATCTGTGAGAGCCTTCATCCATGTTCCAGGGGAATAAATAGAAACCCATCATTATCAGCCAGACAGTCCAATATAAAGAGTCAGCAGAATGTACATTTGTCGACAATCTCGTCTTATTTCATGCATCTAATCTACGGAATTTCCCTGATACTCCCTGCATTGTACGTATAGACACGTATTACTTTCACTGGCATTACCATCACATCAATGCTGAAAAAACAATGTTCTCTGTAGATTTTACGTTAATCATCCTGTGACAAAGTGCAAGGCATAATCATCAAGACACTGATTTTTAGGTGGTTTCATTGACTGTTAATTATATTTTCTATCTAAACATTTCATAACTTTATTGCAATTCAATGCTATTCTGCACATAGTATTATCAAAAATGATTTCAGACCATAAAAACGGAAAAACTAATGACAATCCAAAGGCCTCAGCTAAATGTTGCTGTTTATATGATAGCTGGTAAATTCAAAGATAATGAGCATGGCAAAAATAAAAAATTAAATAAATAAATGTTAGCCCTGTTTAACATTGTCATTGTGAGCATGCTGGCATGCTTACATTAGCTCAACGCTCTGCTCTTCTCAAAACCTCGACGAACAGAACGCTGTCTTACTCCTGCTCTGATAAGACTCCTTGCGCAGATGTACTAAACAATAGTTTAGTGTGAACAGCAAACTGTATGTATAACAAAAAGTAAGAGAGCTGGTTCTTCTTTGGTAATAAATCTAAAATCATTGCAAATTAAAAAAGCTAAAAATAATATTTGATCAATAAAACCTTAAAATAATGTAACTGACCTTGGGTCATAATTTTTAGTTTTGGCAGATTGATGGCATCGTGTGGAAATGTGGTCCGTGGATGCCAGCAGGCCTCTTTCTTTTTTTCCTCCATGACTCCCACCCTCACTGTGCCTTCGTGTGATTTTACTTATTGATGATTATTGATTAGATTAGATTTGTGGTTCGATTCCATAATAAGTGTGGTAAATTCCATCCTTTGTTAGCTATATTTTCTACATAATCCTGTACATATTATTAATAATCTCCTAAATAAGCAGTTTAGATTTAGTCTAAACTTTTCATGTTCTAAAGTAGGGAGTCCGGCTAGTGTCATGTACATTATTTTCTTTACTTTGGTAAAACCAGGTAAGTTAGCTGAGATGTTTAATGTCTTGTTCTGTTCTGTTGTTTTGGGCCATCCTTGAGTCATACTATTAAGAAATGTTCAATCATTCCTAGACTGAACATAAAACTTGCACACATTGCAACTTTCCATTCTGTATAACTAATCCTATATAAGATTTCCCGTAAATACTAATACTAAAGTAAAAGGTTACCAATATATGTGCTCACTCTTATACGTGTATTAATTAAAGTGATGTAATTAAAAGAAGCCGTGCAGCTGTAAAGACTATCAATATAACATGGTTGCAATGAATAATAGAGAGAGTAAATTGATATAATACAATATTTGTGCACCTCAGCAATATTATACCTGTGGTAAGTATATACGGATCCATAAAAAACAGGGGAAATGTATTGCCTGTTGAGACTTACTCTGCACAGATCTGTGGCTTTGAAATCGATGGTAAAGCAGGGTCATTTTCCCTTATTTTTTGCAAAAGTCATCAATATTCCATTTGAGTGCTGCCAGGCCCATGCACTGGGGGCTGGGGTTCGATTTCAAAATCCACTGGAAGCAATTAGCTCCTTCGTTACCATCTTTCATATTCTTCCGCTCCCCCTCACCGTACACACCACTCTGCCTTCCCTTGTTCTCCAGTGTGACCTTAAGGGCCTTCAAGTAGAGAGCACTGTCACCCTACAGAGATCCATCCCATAACCTTCAACACGTTTACGAACACTACAGGATCTTAAATTGTTCTAATCACTGTAAGGCGTCAGAGATCTGAAGCACATAAAAGGGAATCAGATGAGTTTAAACATAGGATTAGACACAGGAGGCATTGGAATTATTGTAGCAAAATATCGACTTTAGCCGGCGATGTTACGGCCTTAAAGCTGATGAGCCTTAAGTCTGACTGCACATAGATGCTAGCTCGGGCAAGTAACACATGTTAGTCCCATGGACACTTTTCTTCCGTGAAATGAATTCAATCTATGCTGACATGCAACATATCATTGTATATTTTCACTGTTTGCAGATAAGAAATCTAGCCATTCAGAAAAAAACATAGAAAGTAAATTTTTGCCTTTAGCTATTGATTTTTGGTGACACAGCAACTGAAGTCATTCAAAATTGAGGTGTCATCCCACACAATACGTTTAACACAAATATGGAAATCCATGCTTCTTCGCACCCTTTGTTTGTATCAATTCTCTGTGTTCCCTTATCCCCAAAATATAATAATTAGCATTTTTAAGACTTAGTTAGGTTAAGTTATTGCACCAAAACTTGAGCCTCCTAACATAAGAATGACACTTAAGCATGCCACTGTGGTGCGTAACCAATAGCATCATAGAGGAGTGATCCCTAAACCTACATGTTTTGGATGCAGTATGTGTTAAAGTGAAGAAATCTGACAGCTCCTAGTAGGGAATCAAAGAAAACTTCAAAAACATTCACATTATGAACTTTATTTAATGTGGTTTGTAAAGGTTTAAGATTCGGGTATATGCCAAAATGGCTTCAGACCGCAGTGGTTAGATCTCAGTGGTGAAGAACAGGTTTATGTTGGAGGGAGACATGGTATTTTCTAAAAGTGTACAAACTGCCAGAATATTATGTAAGGAAGGTTCTTTTATTTAGCTGCTCGATTAATCTAATCGACAATTGCAATGTCAGCCTGTGCGATGACATGACACCAAAAGGTTGAGATTTAATTAAATGAACATGTGTAAGAGAACATGACTACATTTTCTCTGTTTGTGTGCAGTATGCTCATTGTCTACGCCCACAATAAAGAAATGGCCAATCAGTGTCTGTGATGCCAGTGAGTGTCGGGACAAGGCAACGGATGTGAGCTGGGGCCATTTCAGGAAGTGGGCTTAGTGGAAACTCTGAGTTGGTTAAGCCTGAGAGGAAGAAAGCGGGATACTTTTAGCTCTGAGTCAGTTACCGTGGTAACTTAGTCTGTGAACTGAACCTGCTTGCTGGCAGGTTTAGTTCAAGAAAACCCGAGGTTGTTCCCAACTCCTCAGTCTGACCCTGAAGCAAAGCTGCAGACGTGACATGTCTGACAAGATTGACATCGATGGAGGCCTGAGAGACCCAGATTGGCTGAACTTTCAGTAGTTTTAGTATTTGAGTTATCTGACATTCTCAGGCCGTGCATCTCAACATCTCACACAGTGAAGGTCTCTCACATCTGAGCTTGTTGCTCTCCGTTCTTTTTTTAAACCGACAAAAACGCCAAATATTTGATATTCTACTTGAAAATGAGCCACTGACTGATATTATACATATGTTTACAACCAAAGTGAAGTATAATCTATCTGCCATCCTTCAAGTTTTATTTGTATCAATGGTCACTATTCGTTTTCAGATGAAATAAGAAAAAAAATTCAATTCCTCCAGTGAGGTCTGTGTCTACCCAGGATCAACTTTGTATTTGTGTGCAATTTTCATCTGCTACCATGTGCGCTTAGTGTACCTAAATGAAAATTAAAATCTTTTCAACATCATTCCACCACCTTGTCACAAAATATTCATAGAAAATATGGTAAAACAGCAAAGAGTTTCTTAAGCCCCCTATTTAAAATACCCCCATGACTGAGGAACGCTGGGTTGCTTTCACAATAGACATGGCATGAACATCGTTCAAAATATCTTATTTTGAAAATTTGCATTTAATTTTTTATTGATTTTGTAATACAAACGAGGGTTTGAAAATGCCTTAATTCTGAAAAATCAAATTTTTGTTATTTGTACTTATTTAATTTAGTAAAATATTAAATTTGTATTTTTCTCCGCAAGCCTGCATTTTCCTTGATTACCAATATATTGCATTGCAAATCACAATATTGTCCACTATCATCCCAATACTATATACCAATACGCACTTCAATCGTGCAGCCCTGGTATGTAACATTTATAAAATGTAATAATATAATTTATTTCTCATACAACCCTGTTGTACACAGCTCTGACAAATGCTCAGTCTTAACTTTTTCTGTTACTGTGGTCTTTAGGTTGTTAATTGAGATATCAACTGTTCCCATCAGATGGTCACAGCTGTATAACAGTTCAATTTTAGCTGTAATATTATCACATGATCTTTAAATTATCTCTAGATTCCTGCCACCAGAACCATGTGCCAGACTGAGTTATATACTTTATCTTGCTGATCAAAATGTGACAGATTACTTATCATATGTAATCTATTTTAATAAACAATCATCTTAACTTCATTCACCTCAGTGAAATACAACTTGCACTCAATGTGTGCTATTGGTGACAAATTCCAAGATGTCATACAACATCTCTAAAAAGGTGAATTGAATTGTCATCCTTACACATCTTTCCTCACCTTGTGGCGGACAACCTGTCTGAGAGAGCCATTGATGTCTGCACGCACAGACTGAGAGGAGAGTCACCAAGTGATAGACAAAGAACGGCAAGAACATAAATGGATGTGACACAGAGGAAGCAAGAGAGTCTTCAGCAAAAAGAACCAAGGAGATGAAAGCAGAGACATCGAGGGAAAAAAGAGACACAAAAGAGACAAAAAAAGAGAGTTTGCAAAATGGTGTGGAGGCGGTTCATGAGAGACAGAAACACACCCAATGACTCCTCCGAAAAACGAGGTGACAGCGTGTGTTAATGCTAGCAGTGAAGAGCTGTCAATTATGATTCCATCATTGATAAGCCTTCTTACTGCAGCAAATACAGTACAGAGATCAAATCCCACTCTCCAGGCCCCCACTCACATTCTAAACACCACATAAATTAAACTATTTCTCTCAATCTATTGAAGCTGGTGTTCTTCACAATCCCAGATCAATAGGCATTTGATATTGGTGTAGAAGAATTGTGATTTCAATGCCTCTGAAACGCCTCTTACGTAAAAAAAGCATTGCAGTAAAGTTAAGAAAACATTTTTGCTCATAGTATAAGTTCATTGTATTGCAATATTTCAAAAAAGTGCATAAATAATATTGGTCAGTCTCAACTTTAAAATGTTTAAGAAATTAAAAAAACTACTGCAGGGAGAAATAAAGGGGGATTCAGCATCTTGACTGCAACAGATTATGACTCATTATGGTTGACAGGCTCGTAATGAAAAATGGAGGCTAGGCAGGGTGGTCGACACACTTCTTCATCACTGTGATTATCCTCAGTAGACTGGTAATTTTATTAATAGATTTACAGAGGGGGCAGGACACTGGCCAACCAGTGTTTTTTTAGCTGGGGATGTGCAGAGGAAGAATCCAGTCAACACGTTGTTGTGAACAGAATTGTGTCTGTGATTATAAGCAGAGGCGGAGTTTGTGTTGCTCTAGGTGGGTAGTTGTCAGTTACGGCAAGACTTGATTTATGAGTGAAATATTTGGACATCTCCTCTGTATGATGGATTCACACGAATATTGACACAGACTCCCATCACCCTCCGATAATATATCCTAATCATTTTGTGCATGTCCTGTAATGGCAATAATAATGAGGACATTATTTCATTCTATAAATTAATTGATTCTTGATAAGATGTTGTTAAAAAGTGCATTTCCATAATGATCCGATTGAAACCACTGAGGCAGGAGGAAGTTTGTTTACTTGCAACATGTTAACATAACAGAAATAAGTTACCATTCTGAATATTTCAGCCATCTGTGTGCCAAAAAAAAAACAGGCACCGGTGTATATGGACTTGGAAGGGGTAAGGATGATGTGGACAGTATGGATGGCTCAATTTCGCAGAGAGAATTGGTTTTACTGTATAGATTGATAGCTTGAACGCTAGCACAACTCTGACAGCTAAGAACCTTTATTTTTCTTCCTAGCTGTGAAGTAGCTATTAGCCACAGAATGCAGTTCATACTTCATGACTACTTGTTTTTTATTCTCCACATGACGCCCGGTGTCGCCATGGCATTTTAGGCACTCAGTAGCCACTTCGTACAGGCACAGTGAGAAAAATGCCCTGTGACGGGGAATTAAATCGTATTTTTGGTTCAATTTTGCGAAAGCCTGAGTTGGTCGACAACATTTTCTGACTTGTCGGAAAATCATCCAATCATCACATAATCATCCAGGAGCTGCTTGATGACAAACAATTTACACTGCATGACAAACGGCATATGTTAGATGACAAACGATGCCTGATGGGCCCCAACCTTCAATCCGATGGTCATGAGGCTCCAGATCAGGCCAAAAACTGGCACCAATTGAAAAGGGTACATCCAGCTTAACTGACTAAACCCAAACAGCAAACCGTTAACTGCAGGGTGGAACAAATAGTTGCTAAATAGTTAAACTTGAACAAAATTTCAAAGTTGGTGAAGACCAAAACTGAAATTGAATATTGGACTTCTATTCACTGGTCAGATACACAGATATATTTGTTCCAATTATTCAAATAATAACAATCAAAGTATAATAATAGCAGGAAATATTTATAATATGATCTGATATCAAATCATAAGATGTAATGCCAGATGACTCATGTCTTACATGTGATATGCTCTAAGATTCTTAGCTTGCTGATGTTTGTTTTGTAAACGGCTTATCACCCTCCATAGAACAGTGATAATTGTGTAAAGACGTCGTCTCCAGCGGGATTTGAAAAAAAGCTGAAAATGTTAGCAAACTTGCAGGTATGTAATTTTCCAGTTTATCTGCATCAATGTGGAGACATCCACACTAATGAAACAGTAATCAATTTGTGTATATGTGTGTGTTTGTGTGTGATAATGTGTGTCTGTGTGCCTTTGTATGTATGTGTGTGTGAACATGCATGTGTGCAACTGAGGCTCCTTATTGGCTGCTGATGGACAAGTCTCTGCGGGGTAAGAGATGAGGTTTCGAGTGACAACGAGGTGGTGTTGTGACTGGCGGGAGTGAACGATGGAAGGGTTGAGGGTGTCTGAGGAATGGGGGCAGGCGCCTGAGGTCCAATCCCATCAACTGAGGCAATTGTGCGGATCGAATCCTGGAGTGAGAAGGTGGGGGTTGAGGATGAGTTTGCAAAGGGGAGAAAGGGAGTAAGAAAGAGATTTGGTGACAGGGTCTCTAAAAATACTGGACAATAAAGAGAAAAATGGCTGTTTGGAAACAAAGAGGAGAAGAAAGTCTAGTCTTTACAGATATTGTAAAGTTAGGAGATTGCACAATGGTACTTGTATTATATTTTCACTAGTTCCCTAAGCAGAACAATTGTTTTCTGGGTCGCAACATCCACTGATTTCCATTTAATCTGGTAAATTTTGAGATTTGTTGAAAACTTAAATTTGAAGAAGGAAACAATACTATAATACAAGGTTTTCAATACAGCAGACCAGTTCCTGCTCTTATCCAATGCACTTTTAATTAGTCCATTTTTCGCATACATGCACAAGTTACCAAGGTCCACGAGCCTAAGGAGCAATTTGGCGTTTGGTATCTTCCCCTGTGACACGAGCACAAATGTGGAGGCAGGCAGAGCTGAGGGTCAAACCACTGACCTTGTGATCAGTGGACAAGCCTCCTTATGGCCTGAACTTCATGAGCCACAGCCACCCTCTGACTTTTTGCATACATCAGCAAAACCAGCAGAACACACATGCAACCTGATTATATAAATATATAGGCTGCGGTGTTCCCATTATATGAATCAGTCATGATGGTCAAAAATTCATCGATTCATTAACTTCATGTAACTGCTTCAAATTTGCATGGCTGTAGCTTATCCCAACTACCATGACGCCAAAGGCGAGGTTCACCCTAGACAGGTGTCCAGTTTATAGAAGGGGCAAACAAATACAGACAAGCTCGCACAGCTTACAAAAAATACACCTACTGTTAATTTCATATTCCTACTGTTAAACCCTACATAGTGTGAATGGAGGGTTTGAACCAAGAACCTTCTTAATATAAAAATAAATAAATAAAAGAATCTTAGCTGCATATAATCTATTAGCAGTTTGAATTCAGAGATTGAATGTCCTTGAGAATAAGCTAAATCCCTCGAAACAGCTCCAATCTTATGTTCTCGTGTTTTTCTAGTCTGTTTTTGTTTGGTTACATATATGGAGTTAGTGTTCAATGCATGTACAGCATTCATGAGTCTTTGAGTGCTTTGCTTTTCTAAATGGCTCCATCTGTGGATTATGATAGAATAAATTCGTCCACGGTCTGTATTGTGTCCGTCAACAATAAAACAATCTCTGACAGCATGTCTCCTGAATGCCATCATCAGCCTGACAGCTGCCATCTTCAGCCAATATTGGAAGTGAAGGCAGTGGGCATTATTAGTATCAGATTCTTATTTTATTCCTATTCTGCAGAAAAATGGCTTGATAGACTTGATCGTTCGGCCTCTTTGTGACTTTTGTGGGAGTTATTTGTTGTCATTTGCCATCTGAATCACTATATGCTTTGCCATTAAATGAGCTTTTCAGTTAGTATCCATAATGACTTGAATAGTAACGCAGTTATTACAGAGGTGCGTGTATTGGTATATTATATTGTACTTACAATCAATAACCGTGAGGATTTCTTCATTCATTCACGAATAATAATCTGCCGATAATGTGAATATGTGTGCAAGTCTGCCTGTATAAACTCTTTGACTCTTTGTGGATGTGAGTATTCACATTTGCATGTTCCATTATGTCGGTATTTGAGCAGAGTGTTGCAACATATCACAGAGCTCGTGGACAGGTAAGGCCATCCCTAGAGTTTGTCGATCATCCAAAGTGATGTGGCCTTATTGGCTATCATCTCTGCTGTCAGGTACCCGGCTGGGCCTCCACCTCACTACATCAGTCTCTGTCAGTTCACGTGCTGCCTTTGGATGGACTGTGGAGATTCAAACTGAATGCAACTGCTATTACTATACGTGATGGCATATGCTATTTCCACCTATGACTCCCAATCTATCAATATAATTATTTTATTGAGAGGGTAACTTATGTTTAATGCTATTTCAGGTTATTTTCTAATTATACTTCATGTTGTACAAATGATGTGTCAAACACTTATCATGTTATACCATCTATTAAGTTTGAAATCCATAAACCCACACTGCTATAGCACATATCCACTTGCAGTTCATGTCAAATATACCTGTAAAAGAAATGCGTGGCAAAACATTAAGTTTATGTTAAGAAGTTCAGCTGATAAACACAAAGGCGTCTGTTATTCACAGGAAGGGCTCAAAATTATAAAGTTTCCATACTTCGACATCATCCTTTGTTAATATCAAGCGTTATGATGTCTCAGTTTGAAAAAACATTGTCTGTCAGTCTTCAGAGGAAACATACAGTAAGAAGTTTAGGATCAAATACTGGTAACTCTGACTATATACTGAGATAGACTTGACAAAACATGAATTGAAAGGTTTATAACTACAGATTTTCTACCTTTTGGGATCATTGATTTTGTTGAATTTGGAGATCTTATCAACATACTGAGCCACTAACATGTAACACCATACAGGGAAGAATGATCTGAAATAGAAACACCAATGGCGTACAAGGAAACCAATATAAAAGTCAGAGTCAGTGTCTTACATCTGAAGAACGTGAGTATGTGAGTAAACAAATATGAAAGTAAAAATGTAAAAATTGTTGTGAATAAGCATGGTATTAAAGAATAAGCTTTCTTTCATTCTTTTTTAACATTTGACCTCTATTTTGATGATCCCAGGATGCATTCCGACCAGAATATAATATTTAGCCAAATTACTGGAATATGCAAATAGAACTTGTCTAATCCTATCTTCCATTTTTTTTACATTTTTAATTACATTAAATACATGATTTTTGAAAGGGTGTTTAGAAAAAATTACATCAAAGAATATCATATACAAATGTGGGACAGCCCCTCTCCTGCAATTGAAACAGATTAGCACACATTCGTAGTCGAAGTTGAGGCCATCTAACATTTATTACCTCTATAACTTATTCTCCTGTGCACTGACAGAGCATTTAGCTGCGTGCAGGGAGGCGAGGGGTTAAAAGGGGAACAGCGGTGCGATAAAAGGGACAATGAAATAAACATGACTCACTGTGAATGAGCCCTTAAAGCCAATATAATCTAGATGGCGGGGAAGAGCAGGTTGCCAAAGACAGTTAACGATAAGCACTCCCGCAAGGGTTTGACCTCATCTCAAAAGCCTAACTTGTCGAGTGCTGCTTTAGGATGTAGGTGAAAAGCAATTTGGTTACATGATTGTCTACTTAAACATAGTTGAATTCAGTTCACGGTGAATAAAATGGGACTAATACACATAGTGTATTGGCAACAAAGTGAGAAAGCAACAAAGCTTTCTCTAAATCATTTTCTAACAGCAGTGACAATAATAATTATTTCTTGGATAGCCGTTCTGGGATAAAACTACTGACATCTAAGGGATACATGTCCAACACGGAGTTTAGTAAATGAAAGAAAACACCGCTGTAGCTTTAAATCCGGCTAGAACCAGTTGTAGCCTGTAGCAAATACAATATGTGACTCTCACTCTGCTGGGAAACACTGTGTTTGTGCGTGTGTGTGTGTATGTGTGTTTGTGTGTTTGTGTGTGTGTGTGTTTGTGTTTGTGTGTGTGTGTGTGTTTGTGTGGGCATTTTGCAACGATGTCTTCCTTGACCAGATAAGAGTGACGATGGATTATTCTCACCTTCTCTCGCTTTCTCAATTTAACCTTTAACTGCAGAGCTGATTGCAAACTTTTAGCAGAAGTAAACATGGTTTGATGTTGCTATCATAAAGGGGTGTCTATACCGTATAGTGTTTGTCTCAATACACACACCCATTATATGATAATATCAACATACATAAACATAAATGGGTGAATGGCAATCTTTTCAAATGCCAGCAACAAAGAGTGACACTTATCACACCATTCAAACAAGCACACACTCACTCACACACGTCCTCTGTCACGTGGCAGCAACACTGGCGCTCGAGGCCAGGCCATCATGAGCATGGATGGCTTTTTAAGCTTTTTTCACAATAGATCCTACTTGATCCGACAATCCCTTCCTCCCTTCCTCCCTTCCTTCCATTCCTTTGTCACATATGTTTCTTTAAAAGTGTACTCGCAGCTTCAGGGGATGGAGGGTGGGGTTAAAGTGTCATCCTTGCTACCTAACTTTAGTTTGGTTAAACCAAAATCAGCAGCCCGAACATTCCCCTGGGCCGTGGCAGCTTTTTCTAAAAATAGCAGACGGGATCCACAGCCTCTCCAGGGAGCAGCAACTGTCATGTCTGCCGTTACATGAAATCATCTGGTCCATCAAGCAACAATTAAATTTGTTTATCTGCAATTTGTTGTATGTCAAATTTGCTTGTGGTACAAGATATATGTCTGCTTATGTACATATAAAGACCCAGTGTTGGGGAAATGTTTGATCTATTAAAAAAAGAAGATTGTATGCGTTAACATATTATTATTGTTCATGTAAATGATGTATTTTGGAGCTGTAATAATAACAGTAATGTTGCTAGTAACTATTTTGACAGCACTCCCTTGTGTCAGAAATATATAACCAACCATTGCCAAAATCACCTGTCTATGAAGGTATGAAATTTTAACAATATCCATTAAAACTTTTCTGAATTATTACGTTTACTCGATCAATATGTGGTTGCGGACACATACACACCTACACACATACACATACCTACTGAAGCGATGATGACAATTCCATAATATCCCAATCTTTTCAGCGAAATACCTGCTATATGCTAATTCACGCTAGAGTAGCACCACTCCAGTCTCCTGATAAATGCAAGTGTTCATGCTTTTTCTCTTCTTTTTTTTTATATCTTTTTTTACAAAGACTCATGTACACACTAGTACCACATGTAGGACGATGTCAGAAATTAAACTGTGTGGTTGACAAAGCTAAGGTGTCCAAAGTAAGAATTGGGTATCAAAATATGATAAAACAGGGAAAAAATTTTTGGACTGGCGGACGGACCCCTGAAAAGAAAAAACAACACATGTGGACATTCAGACTGAAAGATGCCTGATATATATGAATCCAAAATATATGCCTACAAAAGCTGTGCCCACCTAATATATATTCAGGTATATATATTATATATATATATATATATGTGTATGCATGTATATTCATGTCACAAAGACGCACATACTCACAAATAGATACACATTGTCGATCTGCCGTCTACCTTGGAATTCAACAACACTATCCCCTCTCCATCTCATTGATGGTTATTAGTCTGGAGAGCCAAACGACTCTCTTCAATGGCACTCCGGACATAACGGGATAAATCATCACACTGAAAGCACGAGTGTGTGTGAATCAGAGAGAAAAAGGATGTGAATAATAATCAAAAAAATATACACTCATGTAAAGACTGATAAGTCGAGAAAGAGAAGTTTATGTCATATGAATTTTTTTATGAAGTAAAGACAATGCGTGGGAAAGTCCTTGCCAGTCTCTAAATGCTGTATAGCTCTCCTCTCTCATTCCCTCTTTCACACACACTCCGCAACGCCTTATACTTTGCTTTATCACATAGAAAAAAAGTCCTTTTCTTGACCTTGTACTCTAAAAATCTAAAAAGTGTTCCCATTGTTACCACACTTCACATAACCGCCTTCTTCATTTCACGAGACTCTTCACACCACTAAGACTCTTCAGAATGCAAGCAGAGAGGAAAAAACGCCACGAGACTGACTGCCAGTGAACACCTCCTGGACTTACGTTACCTCTGTCCTTTATGCGACTGAAACAACATCAACATGTTAGGCTAGTCCGTAAAGTGAGGAATCCCTCATATTGTATTGGTTTTTCTGTCAACTTAAGAAACTAATTCTTATTTACTAATCTTTTTTGGCAGTATATGGAAATATCATTTCAACAGCAATGTCTTTATATAATTTAAAATGATTCGTAATATCGGAAGGTAGCCGGTTTGAGTCCATGCAGGTTCCACGTATCGTAGAGTCCTTGAGTAAAATCCTGAAACCCCACATTATTATTAGTATGTATGTCTTATTCTTCTCAAACTGTAAAATTAACTATTGTATGTGAGATTAAAAAAAAGTAAAAACTCGTGCGACATCCGTGTGTGTAGTGTGTGTACCCCTCTCAGTAAATGTTGATTCCCGTGGGACATCTGGCTATACGGTAGAATGGTCAGCTCCACCCTGCAGGGCACATGTCTATTTCTAGAGCCTGTATGAGGGTGTGTGTGTGAGCATATGCGTACGACCGGTTAGAGCTGGTGAAGAGTGCAACCATCGCGCTGCACCAGCGGCTGCTCCATATGGATGAGGTGCTGAAGCCCAGGTGTGTGGCGACATTGCAAAGCATAATGCACAACATGTAGTAAGGGCTAAATTATATTAACCAAAAAAGTTATTTAAGGTTAATTTATAGATTAGATATTAGATGTAGAGAGTAAGACGATGCAACCACACTCACATTTCCATCAAATTCATTACTTAGATATCAAATAGGTCCACATGTTTTACCATCAGTGTTCACAAATTAAGTAGACGGACGTCTTTTATACCAATCTCAAAATAATAATAATAATAATAATACATTTAATTTATAATGCACTTTACATTTGGATAAAATCTCAAAGTGCTACAAAGCAAAAGCAGATAAAAGCATCAATAAAAAA
>VRLP01001916.1:0-106903 GCA_009660295.1 Lophius piscatorius
TGGTACCCAGGTCTCTACGTATGACTGGTCAGTGTATGACTGCATGATGGTACCCAGGTCTCTACGTATGACTGGTCAGTGTATGACTGCGTGATGGTACCCACTCAAACTATGCAGTGGAAGTCAACTTCTTCTTCCAGTCGCATCTTGGCTGCCAGGGTTGTAAAGGCCAGCAGAGAGACAGAAAAGCCAGTGTGATGAAAGTTCCTGCACAGTGGTTTAATCTTCTGTGGGGATCCATCATGGCCGCTCCCTATGTGTCTACTACCTGATGAAATGTCTCAGACCAAGTGGTTCTGAGCAAACCCAACAACACAACACCTGAAAACAAATCATCGCTCACTCGCCCAAAAGTCTTTTTTTTTATTCACTCAAAGAGGCATCAAGCCAGCAAGTGATGATGAGGAGCTTTCTGCTCTTCACAGGTAGCCCCCCTCTTCCTGTGGGGAGTATCACTTCTCCTCAGCTCATGAAAGGGAGTCTGGGCCTGATGTGCATCAATGAGACCGGACCACACCAGGAAAAATCATATTGAAAAATGTGCCACTTGACCAGAAACTGTTTATGATATGATCCAGCGATGAAGAGTAAGGGTGCCAGAATGGACAGCTGGGGGACGCCACTGGTCAAAGGGGCCACTGAAGATTAACCATGGCTATTGAGAAAAGTCCTACTCGATAATATTAGACAAAATAAAAGTCTAATATGGGTCAAATAGTTTCCTAGAAACATACTTTGCTAAAATGTTGAGCTAATCAATTAAAACTGACTATTTTCCCTGAAATACAAAATGTCATCAAGCTATAAGTCTTTGTTACTGTTTAAAAACATGCTTGACCAAACGATTTGTCATTTTCCACTACAAAGTTTAAGATAGTCCCAAACAAATAAAATATACAAAGAGATTAGGTTTCTCTAGTTTTTTTTTCACTTTTTCTTAACAAATAAGAAATCTCAAACAGAGGAGAGTGAAAGTGGGAGGAGAAAACACTTTACAGTGAGCAGGGTAATAAATGCAGAATGTTCATTCAGGCCTTTATTCTTTCAAGACATCGAATGACTTATCTGGACAAGGATTTGTGAAAGTCACCTTGGTGTGTTTATTCCACTTGTCCAGGACAAAGTCCGGGACAACCAAGTGAGTTCTTGGTGCAGAGGCATTTTTATTAATGTGCAGTCAGGATGTCCAGGGAGCGTGGGACAAGTCGCAGGTTTATGTCACCCTGAATAAATCTGGTGTCCCCATCGAGGCTGAGACAGGAGGCTGCTGGTCAGCTCGTGTTAAATTCAAAGGGGTGCAGGGACTCGCTGCACCCACTGTGGCGACAAGAGCAGAGCCAAGGTGTCTCCTGGGAAGGCATGCTGTCACTCCTGCCAGAGGGTTGTCCACACAGCTTTAATGTTATTTCTTTTCCTTTCATTTCTCTGCAACACTTGGCCATGTTGGTGGCTTCTTTCAGACAGCAGCGGCAGGTGAGAGGAGCTCAGGTGAGAGGAGCTCACCTGCCGCTGCAGGAGACGGAGCGGGAGCAGTGGAAGCTGGCAGCTCACTGTCTGCACCCAGTTTGTGGTGGCAGACGTGTCACACTGTGGGGGCGGCTACGTGCTGGGAGGCTGGGAGTAGTCTCATCCCGGCTCTGTTTATCACTTGGCTTCTTTCTCGCTCTCTCTCTCTCCCTCTCTCTCTCTCTTTTCCCGAGAGTCAGTGGGGCTTCTTACACCACCGTTCTACTAATTTCCCACTGCCTCAAACATCCCAATTAGTCAACACACACACACACACACACACACACACACACACACACACACACACACACACACACACAGCATAAGTGCTTCCTCAAACGTAGAACGTCAGCGGATGAAAACATTTGAGAGGCCATTAGAGGTTTGAATCCAGTGGAGAGGGGCTGTTTCTAAAATGAGGGTACACAACCCTCCAAGGTTCTTTGGGGGTACAGCAGGAGATACATGGGATTGATTGTTTTTATTTTTTACAAATTATCAATCAAGCACGATTTGTAAAATAATTTTACCGTAATGAACTTTAATTAAAAAAAATGCAACTATACGACCAATAAGGCACATTTTTCATTCAGTATTCTCATTTCAAATGTACAAAATAAATGATTTTTTTTTAAATTCCAGAGAATATCTGAGATAAATGTCATATTTGTTCTCGAAAGAAATTCTTTAAAACATTTAAATAAATAGTAATGCAGAAAATTAGGGCGATATATATATATATATATATATATATATATATAAATATTTTTATATATATTATATGTTTTGTTTTACTTTTCTGAAAATACTTGGTTGTTATAGCGTTTGAATAAGAATGATATTTCTCTTATTGTGGTTGACTCTAAGATGTTATGATTTCTTTCAGCCAGCTTCCGTTAATGAGTAAAAAATGAAAAAAAGGTTCAAAAAAAATAATTCCTGACTTTGTTCTTTTATGCAGATCAACACTGAAAAAAATATAACTGCTAAATGTCCAAAGATTCTTCTGTGGCTCATGAGCAACAGATGGAAATCACCCTCATCTCACAAATAATCTGAATTCCTGACTCCATCCATTCATTCATTTTACCCAATAATCCCACCAAATTCCTGAAAAAGAAGGTTTGTGCACGTCTGCTAAGAAACAGACAAACGGCGGCGGTCTATCTCTCTGTAAAAGGTCACTACACCAAGTGTGACTACATGTATATTTCAGTATATGTTGATAATTCCGATTAGGATTCCGATTACAGGACTTTTATCTTGTATTTACTCGTATGTGAGGAAATGTTACTGCGGCGGGAGGAAATCATCGGGTCGCTGCTGCAGGAAAAACTGCGGTATGGGGTCATAAGTCGGGAACAGGAGAAGCATGAAGAGCTTTTTCTGCGAGCAACACCTTGAGGGAATGTCAGAATCTGTGTCCATGATCTGTGGGCGCAGTGCCAAGACTTGGACAGCGCCGAAATACTGTTTGGCACGGAAAAGAAAGTACTTCCGGACCCGCTACGCTGGCGCCGTGCCCAGTCACTGCTAGCTGTTACCGGTTTAATCCAGCTATGAGGCTGCAAGGACGTTTTCTCCACATGAACATCTGACAGGAAATCAAGACGTTACAACGCAGGTTCACTTGATCAACGCAATCACCGAGATGGCAACAGAATTATACTAGGATGGAGTTTATGAAGGCCTGGATCAGCATCCGCCCTAAAAAAGGGGAGCCCCCCCCCTGATTGATAACATTAGGGGATCAGCTATTAGACAGTTAGCTGCAAAAAAAACAGAAAAACAGGCATATCTCTACTCGTCTCCTCTCAGGACGAGAGGTTAAGCCGTGAGCTGATGCCGGAGCGGCGTCACCACATGCTCAATTCTTGGCTCTGATGAAACGTCGTCCTGGAGGGAATTTGGCTCAATGGAAGCCCCCCAAAAACCCTTTTGGTGTGATTGGAGGAGAATGGGTGGCAAACAAAGTTGAGACTGGACGTGTCATGGATTCGCTTTGAGGCGTCGATGTGTGTGGGGGTGGAGTCGAGCAGAAGGCGGGATGTTTCCTGTTGGGATTTAATTACAGGTTAATGAATTCTGGTGTCTGAAGTGACGCACACACATGTCATTTTTGATTGTGAGCGTGACTCATTAAGCAGGGCTCATGTAAATGAACTGACAGGAATTAGGAGCTAATAGCTCTGGGGGACGAGGAGAGTATGGAGGAGGGGGGAGGAGGAGGAGGAGGGGGGGTAGATAAATCTGAGGTTCGTATATGGATAAGGCAGGAACTGTTAACCCTGTTGTACAAACATAATGATCATTTTCAGACGTTTCCTCACGCCCATCATTTACCGCGTGTCACAAATCCTTACTCAAGATCAAATAACAAGATTTACCGGATCGTTCCAGCTCCTCAAACGGAACGATCTTTGTTTTCAATGATCCTTCATATAAGATATATTATCAACCTCTTCAGCCATATATAGAAAATAATGGGTTTATTTTAAGTGGAGATAGTCATTAGATGTCGCCGAAAACTAAACAAATTCATTCATACTCACTCCTGATCCTTTAAACCGTTTACATAACATTACAACCACCTGCCTAATATTGCTTTCATATATATATATGTGTTAAACAAATACATCAGCCTATCTCGGGTCCAGAACTTCACATATCTGTTGAGACATGTGACCTGTGAAGGTCTGCTGCCGCACCGAGGTGTTAGCAGCAGGTCCTTTAAGACCTCCATGGATCGGATTCTATCCTTTTTTTGGTCCAGATTGAGGGAATACCTTTTCCATGAAGGGGCGATCTTGGTCTGCTACTATATTTAACCCTTTTAATGTCCTGCTCAACTGGTCCTTCACATTTTGAGTCTGTATGTCTTCTGTAACTGAACCTGTTCAGAATATGACCTAGCAGCATATGCTAAAGAAAAAGGGGCCAATGATTGAGCCCTGGGCGACACCTCAGGTCAAAGGGGTCGAGGAGGAGGCACAATCCTCCTAAGGAGAGATAGAGAGAAGAATTATATATAGGGGGATTCTGTTAACCGTCTCCGGTGGAAACCCACCTCCCCTCTTTTAAAGAATCAAACAAATTCAATATTTGAAAGGATGGAGAAACAAAAAAACTCAACAAAGCAACATAAACAAACCAGAAATCTGTTCCTGAATGATGGCGGCGAGATGAAGAAGACGCGCTCTTATTTTGGTTATTGATGTTCTTTGAAATTTCATAAAGAGAGAGAGACGGAGAGAGAGACGGAGAGAGAGACAGAGCGAGAGACAGAGAGAGAGATAGAGAGAGACAGCGAGAGAGAGAGACAGAGACTGAGAGATAGAGACAGACATATATAGAGAGAGAGGTGGTAAATGGCGTGACCAGCGGTACACGGCGGCGTCTGAACATTATGGATGGACACATTCGTTCTACCACGTTTATTTGGGCTACCGGTATGAATATCAGTGAGGAATGTGTTGAGAACCGTGGAGCCCCTCCTCCTCCTGCCCCTCATCTATTACCATCAAACGTGAGGCAGCATTTTAAATTGCTTTTTAAATAATGAATCCATTAATTAATATGATGAATGAGGAGTGTTTATCTCCTCAACCAGTTTTGTTTTACTGTATATTCCAGTGGACTAATGGCATCCCTAAACGGTTCAGCACACAGTTCACTGGAGCAAAGACGGGAATATTAGCTCTGCCAGGGGAGGTTGTGTTTGTTTGTTTGTTTGTTTGTCAGTTTATTTGTCAGTTATTGTGATTACATAGCTAGTTGATGGATTTTCATTCAACTTGTTGGGTTGGTTGGACATGTAACAAAGAAGCTCCACTTAGTCAGTAACGTACGATATATACAAGATTGATCTTCTGGAGTGGACAGTATTTACCAAAGTTGGACTAAACCTGGCCAACAAGTAGGGCGTTATGGCTGAAAAACAATGTTGGTCATAGAAAATCTCCCCTTAGTGAGTAAAAGATGTTATAAACACAAGATACATGTTCATACGTCAAATCTGGACTAAAGTGGAATAACAATAAAGAGGTTTAACCGAAAAAAATGTGTTTTTCATAAAAAATTCTGGCCTAGAAAAAAGTTGTGTGTGTGTGTGTGTGTGTGTGTGTGTGTGTGTGTGTGCGTGCATTTCAGTTCACTTTGTTGAAATATATTTTTTTTTTTTTTGGAGAGGGATTTAACGTTTGAAGTTGATTCCAATTGATGAAAATGGGGGATCATGTTTATTATTAAGATTGTCAGAACAAGAGAAAGCAGCGGAGCGTCAGTCCTGGCCGTCAAAGCAAACGTGATTTTTTAAACGTTCAGAAAAGGAATAATCGGGAAGAACGGAGGATCAACGCCACCACAAACCGCAGCAGCCGCACAGGGTAGCGGGCTGGCGGCATCGGTGGCGAGCCTCAGAGCGGCCCATCCTCACCCGGTTCTGACCCCATCCCCGCGATCGTGGGCTGAGAGTGCGGTCACTCCAGAACCGGCAGGAGAGAGATCCCGGCGCCTCCTTCCTCACAAAGAAAACCTCACAGGATGATAAAATCAGAGAGACTAAGAAAATCAGCCCTCAAAAAAAAAAGTACGCTAGAGTAACAAGATAAAAAAACATCTAAGAAAAATAATTGGCTATTTAAATACCTGAGAAATACATTTCTCAGAATAAAACACCGTGTTTTCAGAACGTTCGGCGCCCTCGTCAGCGTTGGTCGGATGAGTCATCACAATCTATGGGAAACTGTTTCACTATTTATAACATCAACCAGGAAATAAATCTTAAAGTAATAAAAAATACCAATCCGGGAAATAAACACTAGTTGGATCTCTGCATTATTACTCCGGTAAAAGGACGGTACTGCGGGATGGTGAAAGCTTCTGGGAAGCCAATCAACTGGATCTTCGCAGTAAAGAGATTCTCTGTGGAGGATGCAGAAAAAGAAAAAGGAGAAATGGGATCTCATGACGCCATCTGACGGTTAAGTGGCCACCATCAGCAGAACCTCTGTCTGGCCCTCATGAAGCGATACATCGGCCATGTCTGTGCACCAATCAGACGGATCTCTGTGTTACTCTCAGCTGGAAACCAGAACCATCTACAATCAGCAGACAGAAGCAGGGACAAATCTCATTTTGCTGTTGAGATTTTCTCCATTCTCAGATTTTGTTCTCAGACATCCTATAAGCGAGAAAAGATGACGTTTGAAGTGGGATTGAAAACAGAAACCTAAACCTACGGATCCACTAGCGGACTTTTATGTCTCCTTACAAAGTTTTCTGCATCTTATCCCCCCAAAAAGGAGGAATTTCAAGTCTTTTAGCAGACTTGAAATTCGGCAGGCAGGATTGATTAAAGAGGAAACCGACATTGAAAAGAAATTTTTCCTTCTTTTCAAGCATTAGCTCTAGTTCTTCCATATTATCAACACTTAAGATTCACAAAGGAATTTACTTTATTAACGATCCATGTGGGCTGAATCCAAAGCCAGCTGAATCCAGTTTGACCTAAGGTGGGTTTCCACGGGACACTTTTCTCCTGTCACACGGAGAGTTTTCAGATACTGCCTTTACAGCGACTCGCTATCGGGAGGACAAAATCCCAAAGGACCTGGACTACCTCCTTGCAGAGGAATGACATCTCATTCAGAAAGGGTCTTTTCTTTGGGAAAGGGGGCGTTTACATGCAACACTTTCTTTCCCATTAGGCTTCTTTTCCGAATCTATCCGGAGTTCGGGTGTCCATGTAACCCACCTGCTGATGGTTTCTTCCTCTCCTCTCTTAAACCATCAATCCTCTCCATCCAAAATGTGAAGGTTATTGTCCTCAAAAGAGGGTCCCCTGTCCTTGAGATGCAGGCGAACTGATGAGTCGGCTCTCCTGTGCCGGGCCATGTTCAGGTTTTGATGTGGTTTCTCTCCGGTGCTGGTCCGTGTGGCGGTTAAGTGGATGTTTGGTCTCCCCCCACATACAGATCCGTGACTGCTCGCTGCTTTGAACAGCATAAACCCGGTTCAACTGTTTGTGTTTTGTCTTTGAGCAGAACCAGTTTTTGTCTGAGGGCGGTGCAGGGTTTGAAAAGAACTGGGATGTTATGTTGGAGAAAATCCTGCGGAGATCTTCTGAAAGTCCAGCCCCGTAAGGTTTGACGGTGCTCTGGCGCCGGTGCTGCAGCTATAAAATCCCCGACTCCCCAGCAGCCAGTCAGAACTAAAGAAGCCTCTTAGCTGAGAAGTGAAACGTCTTCAAGCCAGAACAGAAGTCCAGTTTAAAATTCAACCCACATGGATTACCATGACTTGGATGAATGGGAATCTACACAGAGATGTTCTTTATTAACAATATTCTGGCTTCTGGAAACTCTGACCTATTTTTCTTATCTTTTCTTATTTCTATCCCTCTTCTTACCCCATTTCTCCTTTATGGTGAAAACTGACAAAATCCATCTGGGTTCTGTAGATTCACTGTGAGACTTTCTCTCTAGGTGAGTGAACTTGGACTATAAATATGTTTAGATGAATGGGAATATATATTAAAAGGCTTAAATGTAAAGGTATAAGCCTATATACCTATACATAGGCTTATACATATATATAGATTATATTCATATCTATATATATATATATATATATATATATATATATATATAGATTATATTCATATCTCTCTATATATATATATATATACATATATATATAGATATATTCATATCTATATATATATAGATATATTCATATCTATATATATATATATATTGGTATATGTAAGGATATGTAGACATACGCAGAGATTTGCATTGAATATATATATAGAGAGACAGAGAGAGAGAGAGACAGAGACAGAGATAGAGAGACATAGAGAGAGACTGAGAGAGACAAACAGAGAGAGAGAGAGAGAGAGAGAGACAGACAGAGACAGAGATAGAGAGACATAGAGAGAGACTGAGAGAGACAAACAGAGAGAGAGAGAGAGAGAGAGAGAGAGAGATTACAGTGCTATATATAATCTGTCTGTGGTCGTCAATCCCAGCTTTCACACAATGAAGTTCAGTGTCTTCATATTTGCATTCTCTTCGTCTGACATCTATCAGCTGGTTACTGTCACTTGCTGATAAAATGTCTCCCTGCAAAGATGCCGTTTGCCCTACTTTTCCAGAACATCCCAGTTCTGGGCGTTCAGCAGTGTTAATTCCTGATTTACACACCTCTCCACAGGGGAACAGAACAGTTGGCTCCAGCCTGCATGCCTATTAACCAATATATCAAACTCCTTTTTTCCCCTGAATCTCAGAATGCACTATAATCCTATTTCTGACCAGCGCTGAGTGATGAGTTCAGCAGGCCGGCGCCAAGGGAGAGAGTGAATGCACACGTCTTTTTGTGGATTCAGCCTCACCTCTACATTTCACTGGAGCTGGGAGCAGAACCGATCCTGAGATGAATGTCACGCACATACATACGTCTGCATTTTTCTGCTAAATATGCAGAGGAGGCTTCCAAACCAGCATGGCTTGGAGTGAATGATGAATACTTTATCCGAGCAAAGGACAAAAAGTGCAATCATGTGCAACAATCTTCCCTTCCTGTCGCAGAAAGCCTACTACAGTGGGTATTTTCCTGGGAGTAGAAGACCCCACTAATGACCCACATGGGGAAATTAAGAAACAACAAAGAAGGACTCTGCAAAGAAAACAAAAAGGAAGGGACAAATAAGTGGCGAGTAAACAGGAAATGAGCGATTTAGAAAATGATGACTCAGTAAATTCTAGGGAGCTTGAAAAAAAAAAAAGCAATCAAACACAGATGATTGTAGAAGCTTTAGTATAATGAGGCTACGGAGTAACACCACCCGCAGTAGAACATGAAAGATGAATAATGGAATGGAAAATGTACATCACAGCGCTCCTGATGCAATCCAGCGTCACGGCCCTAAAAACCGGAGCAGCCGCAGGAAGGGGGCGTGGCTTTGTTGGATTGTGTCAGAGAGGATGTAGGCTGGGTGAAGCATGGGATGGCATGATGTTCTGAAAAAGGACTGTCCAGCTCACCCTTCTACTGTAGGGTTCATACCAGACACCCTACCAACCAACCGACACAGATTCATGGTTATTATAGCAGTTCCACTATAGGCAAGGTAATAGTGGGAAGGGCGGCCTTCAGGTAAGGGGACCCGGGACCCTCTAGGACCTTCATTCTACATCCACTGTCCCTATCCTCCAAATACTATTGGATTGGACTGAATTGCTCCAAATACAATATTTGTATGGGCCACCATTTATTTTATATTCTCCAAGAGGAACAAGTGCGGGGGAATCTTTCATGTGAAATTTCTGTTTCCTACGATTCAAGGTGACATCCTCATCTTCTTTGTTTTGTCTGACTAACCCTGGCAGAGGTTTTTGAAAAGAACACCGGAGAAACTAAAACATTTTTTCGACCAATAAAAGAAGCAAGAAAATAACAGTTAATGTGTAGCAGCAAATAGTTTGAGAAGAAGATTTGCAGGGAGATCTAAATCCTTCCCCTGGAATTCTAGAACACGGCCAGTCCACAGATACTCACAGATATTGGATTTCCCGCCTGACTGGTCAGGCAGACTGTGATCCGGGGCTGGGAGTTGTGACTGATGGGCAAATAGATTTTAAAGCCCCGCCTCTGACTGATGGAAGGTACAGTTGTAAAACGAGATTGATTTCTGTCAGAGTGTGTTTTTCTAGATAGGGCTTTTCTTTGGAACCATCAGAGTGTGACTTAAACAGAACCGCACACTGACTGATCAAGAGCCTCGTGACGAAGGCTGCGGCGCGCCGTCGGTTGACCGTTGGCCATCCTAGGCATGGCGGCTTCTAAGGACACTAATTGCACCGTGGGATTGTGGGCATTAAAAGCATTTCGTGGAAAGAAGCGAGTGGATGGATTCATAGTCGGCGATCGTAAATCCTGAGCGATCAAACATGGAGGTCCACTCTTTAATCATCCTTTCATAAAGGAGGCATCAAAAACACCGAGGTCGTGCATCATGGCGGATAAAAAGATGATCGGTGAGGAACAGGATTTCATTTGATGGTAAATTCGTTCCAGCGTACGGATGGAGGCTTTCTTTTTAAAAAAAAGCTCTGGAGAGTTTCTGTGGATTTGGTTCTGCCTCACTGGAACGTGGATCTGGATCTAGACACACTGAAACAGAAATAGTTACTGAAACCGAGTGGAAACCTGGAAGGAGGGCGGACATCGGTCCGGCTCTGTTCCGGGTGACGGATAGTGCTTTGGTTGGGGCTGGGCTGTATGTTATCTTCACTTGTGCAGAGGCAGAAAGCAAAAAGAGCAGCCTGTCACCCAAACACCAAGATGCATGACGTCCCCGGGCCGAAGCCGCGCTCCGAACGCAGACTCTCCCACAGTCCCGAGGGAATGCTGTTCGCTTCCTCTCTCCCCTCAGATACGCCGAAGAGTAACTACCTCAGGTGGAGTTTGTGAGCAGACTCCTTTATCCCGGGGGGAACCTCGCTTTGTGTGCAGCTTAGATTGCCACCATTCCAGCAGAATACAAAGGAAGGGGGGGAGAGAGAGAAGCCGCACATACAGCTGGCAGGGAGAGTGACGCCAGAACCAACACAGAACCAACACAGAGACTTCACAGAGACAACACAGAACCAACACAGAACCAACACAGAACCAACACAGCCGAGGAAAGAAGATAAGGGTGAAATATGAGGCAGCTCTGCCAAAGCCCAACAGTTCCCTTTGATCCACCCTGTAAGCAACATTTACAGGACAGACTACCCTATATATATATATATATATATATATATATATATATATATATATATATATATATATATATAGGGTGAATACAGACTTTTATTTGGAGCTGCATCACATCGCACACACTCGTAAATACTAACCCCCCTAATCTGTCTGATTTTTCATCAGGGTCCATCTACTATTCTCTGGGAGATTACAATGTTGAAAAATGTCTGCAATTTAAAAGTGGGGGGAGGGGAGGGGAGGGGAGGGGCAGAACCCTTCCTTTAATCCAGCTCTACTCCAAAATAGGAGTAAAAAAGAAGAAAAAAAAAGTGTTTGTCGCCAGATGCTTTTTTTTTTTTTTAACACAAGAAACTGCTTCCGCTTGGAAAAAAAAGAATGTGGGACTCCATTTAAACAGACATTTCAAGGCGGGCCTGGTGCACCTTGATTCTGTGCAATGGGAGGATCCGAGTTGTTCCACCTGTGAGACAACATGAGATGTAGTAACCGACGTGAATCACACATCTTTGAAACTAAGAACCTTTTTCTTTTGACTCGAGCCATAGTGGCACATTTCAGGTAGGAGAAGGTTATGTGTTGGTGAGGAGGAGCGAGGGGCATTCAGTTCGGCGCTGATGGCTGATGGCTGATGTCCGATGAAGCTGGCTGTGTGTGACTAAAGGTGAAGGACCCAATCATTTACTGTATTGGAGATAAGGTGTGTTGGATGGGTGGAGGTCTCTACGTAATAGTGCATGCGGCCGGCGGTTCGTTGGTCCCTGCTCCAGTCTGCGGTCGTCTGTGCTGAAGATGTTTAGCCAATAATTTTACCTGAATTGCGACACAGATGTAGATGTTCCTCCAGGGAAGATGGGAGGCTGATAATATAATTGAATTTCCCCCAGACTGCAATTTCATTCATTATTTATCATCTAATTGATTACGTCAAAGAAGCTTTTTAACTCACCCCACAATGAATGTGCTGCATTTTATGTGCTTAATTAATGGCCACTGCAGCTTCATGAAAAACTCACACTCAATTACGTCTGGAAGTGCAAAGCCACGGCGGCGTGAGTTGTATCGCTATGCTGGGAACGGCGTGGAGAGATTAATCAGACCAAATGGGATTCAATAAGACTGACATGGTCTTCTGCACCAAATTGGACTATATTTCATATTGTTGTCACGCTGCCTTCGCGGCAACGTTGCTGCTGCAGTTTTACTATCTGGGTTTCCGTACATTCATTTTGTATTTTGAGAGCTGAGCACCCCCCCCCCCTCTCTTTTTCAAACGAATGCATGATGTGTTCCAGGTTTTTCTGCCAGTGTTTTGTGGCCCTGTGTTGACCCGGCTAAAGAAAAGGCATTTTTGGAAAGATCTATTTTCAAAACATTAGTAAATGTGATGTTCGTTAAATGAGAAACGCCCGGACTGATTTGCGAGGGCGGTGCAGCACCTGGACCCCGTCACTGGGGTCCAGGTGCTGGGGGAAACGCTCTTAGAACAAACTCATCTTCAAAGGACAATCTCGCAAACGAGTTTTCATTTTTTTGGGGTGACTCAGGAATGTCATGGATAATTCCACATTTTGTATGTCTGTAGATTCTCATCCATGGAGGTGGAATCCCCATCAACCTTCTGCATGAGCAAAGGATTCATCCCCACTCTGTTCCCGAGACCCCCACTCACTTCACCTGAAACTGACTCCACCTATTGTACCACAGAAAAGACTTTCACTCCGATATTCTTCACTTCACTCTCGTGTCACGTTGGGAACAGAGTTAGAGTTTAGTCCTTTATTAAATCTCTCAGGGGCAAGTTCTCCACCAGGAGATAAGAGTGGTTGTCCACTTATCGGAGCAATTTGTTCCCCAAGGCCTCACAAGGCTGCCCACCGCTCCTTGTAGATGGTTCAAATACAAAGAAGAAACTTCACACCGTTGTACCACCTCAAGGACATCTCCCTTCAGAGGTTTTCCAGGCACTTCCAACCGGAAGGATACCCGCGGAATTATACCTCTACATCTCATCTGGTCGGGGAAAACCCCCGCAATGAGCTGGAGAGTGTTGCTGAGGAGAGGTACATCTCGAATATCCTCTGAGCCTCCTGTCACTGCGGCCCGATAAGCAGATGGAGATGGAACAGAGATCTAGAACGTCTAACTTGAAGAGATGATGCAGACATTATTATTATCTTATTATATTATATTATTATCTATTAATAACTTTATTAGAGCAGCGAGCTAAGACAGTAACAAACGTGACCAGCTGTCCGACACACACTGCAGCATTAAATAATGTTGCCCCCAGTATATGTGGTAGAAAATAACTCTGTGCTCATTCAGCATCTAGAGCAGTGATGCCTTTCCCCGGAGCGGGTGGTGCAGCAGAGAGTCTGCCCCCCACTGCTGGATACGTCCCTTTAATAGACCAGGAGAAGAGCCACGGCTCCTTTACATCATTGGAATCTCTTCTGAATGCCCCCAGGTTTCCTCCCTTTGGATGATTTCAAGCCATGTCCAACAAGGCCGGGACCCTGGAGCAGACCCAGAGCTGTCTGGAGTACGTATCTCAGATCTAGACACCTGAGGATGGGCTGGAGAGAGTAGGTGGAGAGAGGGACATCTGGAGTAACAGGCCTGGTGTCACTGTAAACCAACCATGAATACGTTCATTGTCCAATAAACTACTTGTTGTCTTTTCAGTACATCTACATCTACATTGGGGGGCTGCTCTCTTACTGGTCTTAAAGTCGTATTTTTCTCTCATCCCCAGCCTGAATGTTTAATTATACATTTTAACCATTTTGCTGACGCCCTGATAAGTCAATTCAAATGTTCCCTTTGTCCCTCTATGTTCCTGAAGTCTTTCCTCACGTCATGTTTGGGGAACGGTGTTCCGACGTTCCGTCTGAAGGACCAAAGGTAGATGTGTCCTCAGGTTGTAAACATATAAATGTCCTGGCCGGATCTCTGTCTGTAATAAATCCCTGACAACTGAACCTAAACTCAACCTCTAATCCCAAATTCCCTTTCAATCGACTTATCTGTCAACCGTCTCAGGAGTTCTGCTCAGGCGTGTTTGCTCTGAGCCTTTGTGACAACATGTTGGTGTCTCCGGCGGGTCGTGCATCACATTCAGTGTGCTGCTCCAATCACAGTGGTGAGATTGTTTAAAACTCACAAACACACGAGAACGCAAAGATGCACAAACTCACACTGGCAGACGTTCATCGTTCATATGAGCTGAAGTTGGGGGTCGGCACCCAAACTCTTCCTTGGGGTCCTATTCCAATAGAAATAAGTTATAGTCCAACACTGTCTGAATTTAAAAGACATTCTCGGCGCCGTCCGCATTTCTGCTCCTTCCTTTCATCTTTAACAGAAAACTAGACGAGACTATCTTTGGAAAGACGCAGCGGTGGGTTCGACACTTTCACAAGCTGCATTCCTCAAATTTACTGCGCCTCAGTTTCTAACAAGGGAGTTTCTTCAGTTGTTTTTCTTTCTGGATTTTAAGATGACTGCAAAACTACATGATCTGCATGCAGTCTATGAATTTAGAGCAACACACACTCTCACACACACACACACACACACACACCACAGACTCTCCAGTTCCAGGAAAGCATTGATTGAAGCTACAGCCATTCACCGCTAAGAGCCAGCTTGTTGACCCTTTATATAATGCGGTGGCGTGATGAAGAATAACTGGCCTTCTTTGACTTCATCATATTTCTGTTTTCATCCTTGCCTCGGGTGAAAGAATGAAGTTTTAGGAGCCAAACTCGTATGACTCTGCATAGCTTTTGTCTGCTGTCACTCTAAACTTCTGATTGAATACTTTTTTCCGGTGCGTCTTCAGCCTCAGAGGCACGTAAAGTCTCTTAATTGCCGATGGACTGTGAGGAGCACTGAACCATTTGACTAACTGGGCCTCCCCAGCAGAGACTGAATGTGATGCAGCTGACATCCTGAAGAAGACGCTCCCCTAATGATCCCCCAGATTTGATTGTTTGGTTTGTGCCACATCCTTAATGACTTGCACAACTTGGGAGGAAATGCACCAGTGTTTTCACCATCCTTTCAACGAGCCTCTTATTGAGGTTTGGGCTCATTTGAGTCTGTGCCAAAGCTCTTCCAAAGGTCCAATTACCCCAGCGAGGATGCTATGTGCAGCTAAAAACTCATTAAAGTGTTTTTAGAAGAGGGGGTGTAATAGACCAATGGAGAGAGGAGAGGGTGGGGACAAATCAAGGGCAACAATATACAGAAAAAGTCCTGTGTTTGTCTTGCGGAATAAAAATGCTCTTGTGTCGTTAGTCACGTAATAATTCAATCAATGCTTGGCTGCAGTCGGCAAACCGACCTGCTAGCTTGTTGTTGAGTGACAGATTTATTCATAGACTGAGTTATTACTAACACACGGTACGAGACCCAAACAACTATTAATGAGCCGCACGCTTTGCTGAATATATAACATTTGAATATGAGCTCTAATGTATTACGCTGGTTATGAGTCTCTTAACTCTAAAATAAAACCAAAATATTCAAGAGTGTAGTGCAGCGCGGATGTTTTACATCTGCACAAATGGGATTAGATGTTTGTACAAGGAGTAGAAAGAGGGTTTGGGACAGGGAGCTTTCCCTCGCAGCTGACGCCAGGTGACTTAACCACCATTCAACATATCATCCATGTTGATCTGGAGATAATTACATTTTCTTTCAAGAACACAAGAAGGAGACGAACAGATCAGACAGTACAAAGTAACAGAAACAACACAAACACCTCAAAATAAAGCACCTTTATGCTACAAATAGTATATAAAACAGAGCTGCAGGATTTTGTATAAAAGTGTTTTTGCGATGATGGTGGACAATAATGCGAAGTGCGATTTGATTATGATATAGTCGTTATCAGGGAAAATGCACACGTTTGATCGACACTCACTCACATCGCAGTCTGCACACAAACGGAGGACAGGTAGTCACCTTCTCGCACACATTCTTATTCTTCTATTTCATTAAATCCCAGCTGACGTCACGATTGTCGACCGGATCAGATTAACGGTGAGGCTCTAATATAAAGGAATAATAAAAGTGTTACAGCTAATGCCAGTATGAACATTATATTCTGTTAATTGAGGCGGAACTTCATCTCAGTCTCAGGTGTGACAGGTATTGGGATCAAATTTAGCCTCGGTACTCATGATTTCTCAGTGGGTCTCAACTATCCATCTACATAAGTACCGGTTCCACTTTACAATAAGACTCCCCTTATTAAGGATTTATAAATGGCTTGAACGTAGTTTACTAATTAAGTTGTAAACACTTTACAATTCGTTAATAAGCCGAGATAACTCATCAGATATAAAGGCGATCAGAGTCCTGATGCCTGCCAAATAGTGAGCCCATTTATCTGTACTGCTAACTTGATATTGCCAAAAAGTGACCCATATTGATATATTGAGAGATATGTTATAATTTGTTTATAAATGTATAATATTGACTTATAAAGTGTCTCCAACCTGATTTTAAAGCATTTTTAAATCCTTTATAAAGGCATCCTTATTGTAAAGGGGCATCTAACTGCCACACATACTCGGCGTCAACAACACAATATATTCCGTGCAAATACAATTTACCTCCATATACATCGCTTAACCAAATCTCCCACTGCAGAGACTCTTCATACTCTCATTCTCTCTGCCTCTCACTTTTGGATTACCGCATGTAAGAGGCCGCCTGTGTAATGGGAGATGAGGCGTCAGAAAAGGCACCATAACCTTCATCTGGCTGAGAGTATATCCTCGATTCTCCCTAAAGGACGGCAGAAAAAACGTTCCTCTCCTCCTTGCACATTCTGATTAATATCAGAACCCGCTCAACCGCGGAGGCTCAGATTCATTCAATTTGCTCCCTATGTACAGTCACTGACTGTACTGCAAAATAAAAAAACAACCTTGGCACAGAATGGTCTCCACTAAAACCCTTTTCACTTGGACAATCGCTCACAGCGGGGAGGACGGCATCGTTTTCTCTGCTGCTGCTGCAGCAGTGGATGATGGGATGAGATGGATCGAAGCAGAGAGACACAAATGAAAAGTTGTTGGCTGCTTCTACTCATTGTGAGTTAATACAGATTGTTGAACTTGTTTTATGAGGAAGGGATCCAGAAAAAAAAAAAAAAAAACGATTTGAAAGATTTTGATTTCTTAAATTAAATGTCAAAACAACGTGATGCCAACGCTGGAAGCCAACCAGCTACAAATCTGCAATGACAGGAACGGAAATGCGACAGATAGAATGTCAGCCAGGCGCTTGTGCAAGAATCTATCTGAACAGAACACGCAGTCTGTCCTCTGTGATGCTGCTGTAAATGGTCTGGCAGCTGACATTTGGATAATGTTGTGACCAGAGGCTAATGGTGCATCTACAGCTAGGCCACATTAACATTAACGAAGAGATGTGACAGGACTTGGCATCCGTCGCGGTTAAGCACATTACCAGATTTCACTGCTTTTGAAAGAGGAGTGCTTTCTGTTACTATGGCGTCTCTGAGTGGGAGGTGCAGAATCACCTATGAGCTCCATGATTCAAATGAGCTTAAGGGAGATGGAGATGTTTTGCAGCCAAGCAACCAACCATAGGGACCGGCTGCCTGTAGGACAAACATGGTGCATCGTAAACATCCAAAGAGGAGGAAGTATATTCACACCGTTTGTAAATCTAACAGTAGTACAAACTGACGGCTGAATGCTGAACCCTCAGACTAATCTGCATCTCAAATTGGCCAACATATCTTTTCTGCACACACTGTTTAATCTATGAAGATTGGATAATACATGGTTGTGCCACTCAGTGTGTGCAGCACAAATCCTGGTAATCCCTGACTCCCAAAAAAACCGCACAGGCAAATGTCTGGCAAGGGCAAGAAGAAAGCTGGGGTGTGCCTGCAGGAGTAATGCAATTTAATGCATAGAAAAATGAAATCGCTCTAACCGTTTTTGAATTCAGCTGCGGCAAATGTCAGGTGAGAAAGTTTCCTGAGGCGCCGTAGGATCGAGAGATGAAGAGAGAGGCAGCGAACAAACACACACGCTTACACACACACACACACACACACACACACACACACACAGGCAGGCATATCATATTCATATTCTGCCTGCACAGGTTGTGCTTGAGTCTCATTAAGACGCGTCCTGAATATCAACTTACCTCGTACAATCTCCTCCAGCACGCAGGTAAAGGTCAAACTATTCAGCCTAAAAGCAAACTTTGTTCCGGCGTTAATGCATGCAGCACGCATCGCAAACTAACACCGACGCAGTTTTCCTCGCCGCGCAATGATGCGACTTAATGATGCTGTGACAGAGAGAAAAAGCGTCCAAATAGAGAACGCAGGAGCTGTCGCCTGATGGGAATCTACTTTAAATACATTTATCACAGTGTGTTGTGTGTGTTCTGTGCACAGTGTGTGTGATTGTTCCCTGGTGTTATGACCCAAAATACTTGGAGACAAAAAGTGGGTCACACAAATTAAAAGAGAATCGTGTAAACTCGATTGACCTCACTCACCCGTCCACATCTGGACGATAATGGGTTTTCAAAAGAGACACACAGTTAATAAAGAAGATCCAATGTCTCAGCGCTTTGGGTTTAGCTCCAGTGCTCCAAAGCGGTAAATGTTAAATAGCTACAGCAGAACCGCCTGCAGCTCCACACAGGGAAACTCAAAGAGCTGGTGGTGGACTATCAGCGGGGGACGGACCGAGGGAATGGACACTGAGATAGTTTGGTCTCATGAGAACCTGTGTGGCCTCCTTAAGAAGAATCTGGACTAACTCTGCTGTATTTTACAGGAAGGGATAAAGCAGACTTCATCTGTGACAGAGACTCCGGTCCTCGGTTCAGGGAGGGACACCTTAGGACCTTCTTTGACCCTGTGGTGGCATCCAGCCTTTTTATGGAATGGTCTTCTAGTGAAGTGGACAGAGAGTGACTCCACCATTCTACTCTCGGTCAACCACTTGGACGTTTGGAGGCGGTGTGTGACAAAAGAATGACAGCTAAGTTGTTGTTGGCGCTGGAAAACCCATCCACATCCCATGCAGGACGCTGTGACATCACTGAACAGCTCCTTCAGTGACGCCTGTGAAGGATTGAAACTGCAGCTCCTTCCTCAGGTTCTCATCTTATTCTAGGAGCAGAGGACGCAAATCCAAAAATCACACTTCAACAATTCAAAATAGGTACTTTATATATGTAACCTACACAGAAAGGAAATAACTAACCACAATACTGTCGTCTCTGCGACAGCGAGGGTATATCCCTGAGAAGTTGACGAGTTCAATCCCCCTGATTGAACTCGTCAAATAAAATGAGAAGTTAGGTCCACAGAATTTTTGTTAATATTATATTTTTGTCTTCTCTGTGATTGCTTTAGCACCCCTGCCCCAGCCAGAACTGTATGACCGACCTTTCCCTTGATCAATCCAGTTCTTCCTCACACTTAAGTCTCTGAGTATACAAAATGTGAAAATGATCCATGCAATAGTTTTTGAGTTATCGCGTTAACACGAAGGATCTGTGGTCGACTCGTGGGCCATGACGATTCCATAACACCCCAGACTTTTTCAGGGATATAAATAGGGTTTATAATATGAAGACAAACATGGACATGCCTAGCAGAAGGTTTATACTTTGACCTTTAGGTGTTGGCCCGCTGAGTAAAATGAGGTTGAAAAGGTGGCTTCTATTCCTTAACCCGCCTACAGCAGGAAAATAGTCTCTCTCTAGCTCCTCTCTGTACTTCCCTCTCATTTCCTTCATGCTACCATTATCAATTTATCACAGTCTCCCCTCGTTGGCTTTGAATTTTTCTTTCTCCTCTTTACTTTGTCTTGCTTGTTATCCCTCTTCGGCTATTTGCCTTCGTACCTTCTTCTCCTAGCCCTCCTCCCCATCTGTCTCTCTTTTCTTTCTCTCTGCCTCTGTGCATCTTTTATGGGCAGAAGGAGTCTGTCACACATGGGAGAGGACCAATTACACAGCGAGTCTCGGGGCTCTTGCCTGGAAAAATAGATTTTGGGTATAAAATATATATATATATATATATATATATATATATGTACACACAGTATATATTCCTTCAACTCCACTTTATGTGCCATGGCCACATAGTTCTTCGGACCACATTATTTAAAGAACAAAATTGACCTTAGCATTGGGTAACAATGAATGCACACTAGTGATTTATGTTATGGCGTCTCGCACAACCAAGTGACAAGTGACAAGACTATTATTCGCTAAACTAAATGGTTCTGGGTTAGCTGCATTAAGCCTTAAGTTAATGCGTGTTGGTCATATTCGATAGGAAAAACAAACAACCGGCGACATTCTCTCTATACTTCACGAGTTGGAATCGGTCTCAGACGGTTTATATGCATAAATAAAACATGGGCACATAAACCTGTCTGTTATATTTGAGAGGGGCTGGCAGCTGTCAATCACCAGCAGCTGAAGCATCACACTAACCCTCCTGAACGACTGGAGAAATGATTGAAAACTCCTATGACATGTTATGGAAAGAATGTTCTTCACCGCACGTCACTGCTGTCACTCAACGTACAACCAGGTAGCAGGGAGCTCCCCCACTTATGACAGAGTTAACGGTTTGACCGTTTTATTACACTCTTTATTTAACCAGGTAAAATCCTCAGTGTAGTCATTTAAAAACGCGACACTACCACTCATTGATGAACACCTACTGGGATGATGGATAATGGATGTTTTTTTTTTTTTTAAATAAGACTGACATAAAAACTGGTGTGTGTGACGTAAAAGTTCCCTTTTTAGACAAAAACCAGACTGAACAGCAATGGGGTCAAGGATGGAGCCCTGGGGGACACCGCAGGTGAAAGGGTCCCCTGAGGAGGAGGAAGTATGTAACCACCAGAAATCTGCCCTTGGAATTCTCGTTCTATTTTCCATTCTCTAACTCCATTCCCGGTCCCATCTAATGCCCTTTGGATCACCTTGTCATGCTGGTTCTGATCAGCATATATACTTACCGGTTCTACATTACTCACTTCTCCTACTGACCCTCACCTCTTTCCTTTCACTGATGAGCATATGGACACTTTCTTCTTCTTAGCTGGCTGCTCGCTCGCTCTCTCTCTCTCTCCCCTAGCTTCAGCTCAGCCTGCAGGCAATTCTCACACAAGGCTGATTGAATTCCCCACCTCCACCTCCACCTCCACCACCCCCACCCCCACTCTAAGCTTTTTTCCCCCCTTTTGTTAAGGCAAAAGAATGGAACAAGGTCTCACCAGTACACACACACACACACACACACACACACACACACACACACTCATGGGCATGGACAATGACAAATGTAACACTCTCTACAGAGTGATTGAGGTCCAGCCGACACACAAACATGCATCTTCATCAAACATGCATCTTCATACGGTACATGTAAAGAAAAGGGACACATGCTGTAGATGATGCACAAGTACTTAGAAGAAGGCATCCATGCTAAAGTTTGTGTGAGCGTTACACACAAACACAAAACTGAATAGGAAGTTATGTAAAAACAAGATGATCCTTTGTTAAACGTTGAGATGAGGATGTTTGGGGAGGGTGCAGCTTCTCTTGCAGTAACCTTTCTTCTTCTATGAAGTGACACCTTGGAGAACATTCCTCTTCTGAGGCCTTAAAAAAATGTCCAGGACCTTCTAAAGGTGTCGATTGCTATTAATTATTAACTTAATGTTCCTTTTTTGTTGCACCATTACTGTATAAGTCTGACAAGGGTTTGTTCACACAAATACATCTTATGATGAAGACGAACCATCGACTGACACTCATGTCACTTCTTGTTGGCAGCCGCCAATTTTCCCCGGATGGATACAAGGTTCAAGATCGGTGATCAGGTCCAAAAATGTTCTCCTTCATCTTATTTTTGCTCTGTTTAATTTGGCTTCCAACCAAACCTTGTTATTTAGCTTCCCCACTAAATAAACCCTGATGTTCACATCAATCGATGCCGTCGAAAAAGTTAAGCGTCTTGAAAGATAAACAGTCGGTGACACTAAAAGCAAATTTAATTCTCCCCTCCATTAGCAGGGGAAGAGTAAACAGATGACGTCATCGCTGAACACCAGTCAAACATCAAACAAAAGGGAAGACCGCTGGGAAATAGTGATGAGATTATGACATTTGTCTCACGCTGCTCCTTTAATTCAGATGAATGGAAGCCACTCTGCAGATTATGCAAATTAACAGCTTAGCTCAAATATTTGGAAATCTGGCGATTACGGATGGCGTCATGACAGAAACGACTTCGACGGGAGATAATCTCACATTTTTTTGCCTTTTCTTTCATTAAACACCTCTTAACCAACAGAGAACATCAATAAAGAGAAACGTTACCGGAGCATCGTGGGTTTGGGTCCAGATTAAAAGACGCGATGATCCGATAGAAGACAGTTAAAACATGTAACGCAAGAAAAACTTCTATTTTAATCTCATCAAATTACCTTAAATAAACACAAAAATTGGTAAATCAGCACTAAAGTGTAGACATATTGTCATAGAAGTAGGCTTATCCTAGAAGAGTAGAGACATATTACATCTGTTGTCCGTCATTTTTTATTTCCACTGAACCCTTTGGGCCTGGCCAGGAGAGTGTGACGCTGAATGATGACATCGTCAAAAGGAGCAGAGGTGAAGGACCCATTTAAGGAAGAAGTTCCACCTGGGGACTGTCGCCATAAAAAAAATAACCATGATCCTCCTGGGGCCGCAAGAAAACACAGATACAACACCACGCACACTCACACACACACACACACACACACACACACACACACACACACACACACACAGAGTCAAAAACAACAGGAGGTTATTAATGGTCTGTTGTTTCTACTGTTCTGCTCCAAGCAGTTCACCAGCAAACTACATCCCGCAAGGAGCCATAATCATCACCTGCTCCCGACCAATCATTTACAGCGGCAGCAGCTGCCCAATGTCCTCTGGTCAGACCAGACCCACAATCTGGTAATAGTCTCCTGCACTGTATCTTGAGTGATTTAAGGCTCGGCAGCAGAGACAGACCTTCATTCTGACGGTTTTATCATCAGAACGGAGCAGAAGACTCCTAGAAATGTCTTAATGGTACAACACCAGGGGAAAGAGTGTGTGTTCTTAATGGTACAACACCAGGGGAAAGAGTGTGTGTTCTTAATGGTACAACAGTGGAGGAAAGAGAGTGTGTTCTTAATGGTACAACACCAGGGGAGAGAGTGTGTGTTCTTAATGGTACAACACCGGGGGAAAGAGTGTGTGTTCTTAATGGTACAACACCAGAGGAAAGAGAGTGTGTTCTTAATGGTACAACACCAGGGGAGAGAGTGTGTGTTCTTAATGGTACAACACCAGGGGAGAGAGTGTGTGTTCTTAATGGTACAACACCGGGGGAAAGAGTGTGTGTTCTTAATGGTACAACAGTGGAGGAAAGAGTGTGTGGTCTTAATGGTACAACACCGGGGGAAAGAGTGTGTGTTCTTAATGGTACAACAGTGGAGGAAAGAGTGTGTGTTCTTAATGGTACAACACCTGAGGAAAGAGTGTGTGTTCTTAATGGTACAACACCAGGGGAAAGAGTGTGTGTTCTTAATGGTACAACAGCAGGGGAGAGAGTGTGTGTTCTTAATGGTACAACAGCAGGGGAGAGAGTGTGTGTTCTTAATGGTACAACAGTGGAGGAAAGAGTGTGTGTTCTTAATGGTACAACACCAGGGGAAAGAGTGTGTGGTCTTAATGGTACAACGCCTGAGGAGAGAGAGTGTGTTCTTAATGGTACAACACCAGGGGAGAGAGAGTGTGTTCTTAATGGTACAACACCAGGGGAAAGAGTGTGTGTTCTTAATGGTACAACAGAAGAGGAAAGAGTGTGTGTTCTTAATGGTACAACAGAAGAGGAAAGAGTGTGTGTTCTTAATGGTACAACACCAGAGGAAAGAGAGTGTGTTCTTAATGGTACAACACCAGGGGAAAGAGTGTGTGTTCTTAATGGTACAACAGAAGAGGAAAGAGTGTGTGTTCTTAATGGTACAACACCAGGGGAAAGAGTGGTAGATGCATTAAAAGACGTCCGTTGTATGGAGACTCTGTCTCCGATATGGTTAGCGCTTGTGTCCCAGCGAGACACGAGATTAGCTCCAATACAATCTCCGATGCTAGCGACAGACGTACACTCCTATTAGAAATATCCCATCACCCGTGTCGCCTTCAGAAACACCCGTGGTCCAGAGATGAGAGCATTTGCTGCATGACGGTATTCAGCGCATTCATGTTTCACTCATGCAGCAGCTACGTACAATTATATGCTGCTCTCCCCTCTCACATCGCTCGGCCTTCTCATCAATGTCCATTAGAAGCATTTGAGCGGTCATATGTTACTGGATCCTCTCCACATTACTGCTGCCTCTGCTCAGATTAAGCCTCCCGGATAAGAGCAACGTTCCCAACAATCCCGCTGCAGTGTTTGGTCCGTTTTACGCTCCAGGAAGCCGCTACAGGCAGATGCTCATTATGGTGACACGCTGACCTCCCGTGACCTCCCAATGCGCCGATAATGAAGTGGAAACATTTGTGCTGCGTGCTTGTCCTAGAACATTTAAAAACCTTTATCTACCCAGCCAAGGTTTACAGACTGTCTCAAACTTCTTGTCTGCCAAGGCCGTGCTTCAAACTCATAGCGTTTCACAGCTGTCAACCGTTTCCACGGGCCTTTTTCCACAGAGCAGCTTTACTGCAGCTTCTTCAAGGACACAACCGTAGAGGTTCATCTCTGCCCATCGTTTTACCTTAACCTTTGAGTGACTTACAGTACTATAATGCAGAGAGCAGATTTTAGTAAACTTGCACTCTTAGGACTCATTATTTCCACTTCAGGGTTTTAAATGTCATCAGATAAGACAAATGGAGATCGAGCAGAAATTGAATCGTAAAGACTATCCTGTGGTGCACTAGGGCCACGGTTACTTTATCATACCGACTCTGTCATTCTCAACTTTCACACAGTCTGGGACTCAATCACTTCCTTCACGACCTAAATGAAATCCCCTGCATCCATTCAGGTCGCCTCGTCCATCCAATCGCTGTCACACCTGCATGTTTGACCCATCAACTACAGCGGCTGCCTTTAAATCTGACTCCACCTCCATCCATCGTGTTCTTGCACACTGCTTGGTTTGAACGCCCTCCTCTTCCCCATCTCCACATTGTTCGCGGAGATTCACCAGCCTCAGCGGAGTCATCAGCCGTCGACACCAGTATCCAAACTCCTGAGGGGTTATTCCATGCTACCGTTCAGGGCGGATACCCCTTCGATCACAATCTCCCCGAAGAGTCGGAATATTCTCAAATAGACTTTATATCGCAGTACATCAGTACATCATTCATCTTTTGTACATCCTGCTTCTCCGACTGAAATAACAATAAGGCTTTGAAAAGCCCTAAAATGGTAAAGGCTGCAGGTGCTGTGGAGAAACTGGGATTTTTGGAGCGCTTCTATAAGATTTGTTGTTGCATCCACCATTTCTGTGCATCTCAAATAAACCCCGGATCAAAGAGTGAATTAATTCAAGCAGCAGATTCTATTCTGCGTTTTCTCAGCCGTGTAATCTTCGGCTTTTGTCCGCCTTCCGTAACGCTCTGTAGCTCGGAAAGGCTGATCTATTTGTTTTGGCCTCACTTCTATTATAGGTTTTTAGATCAGTAAAAAATACAGGGAGCTGGAAAAGAGTTCAAATGAGAAGTTGTGTTAAAACTCAACACTGTTTAAGATGCTGAACGGAAAGCGATTTATCGCGCACGCAGCCACTTATACAGTTTTCAGAACAAGATCTTCTTTCCTGTTAGGAGTGGTGAACACAACAACTTCTGGAAGGGCAGAAACAACGAGATAATACCAATAATCGCTCTCAAAAAAAAAGAAAGAAGCAGTTTTCTGTTTATTTTCCAATGCAGCGGCGGCCGCCTGCTCGTCGTTCAGCGCGCGCGGCGCTGATCGTGGATAAAGGAGGCAGCAGATCTCAGTGGAGAGGAGAGATAACAGACATCCATTAATCTTACCTCCTCTCCTGTCAGGTAGTAGGCCGACAGCAAGCCGCCAACGTAACGGATGTTCACCTCAAAGAGCGACGCCTCGCCGTTCTGTGAACCAAGAGAGAGAGATCAAATTGTCAAACGTCATATTCAGCCAAGGCCTCAGAAAGCACTTAAGCAGCGCCGCGCTGTTTAGGGAAAATAATAACAGGCCGCAGTTATAGCTTAACACCCGTTTATTACTTAGGTTGTGGGTTTGTCAATGTCAACGCTGCGCTTACCCTGTCTGCATTTCCACATTAGCACAACACCAGCGCTGCTTGAGAGCCTTCCCAAAACACTCGGACTTCTAGTTCTACAATAAAGCAGCCAGAATTGGGGAAAAGCTATGATTATACATCAAACACCGAAAGATATCGCCCGACTTCAGCAGCTCTTTTTCTTTTTTTTATCGATTATTCCGTGTTTAAAAGCACAGCTGGCAGCAAGAAGGTTCTGCTGACCTTGTTATCCTGCTAGTCTTTGAGGGAAGTGTGTTTTTAGGTGAACTGCAGAACCAGAGAGACAGAAGACAGGACGAATATATATATGTATATATATATATATATATATATATATATATACATATATATATTATATTAGAGAAGCTAGTAATGGATGCAATGGTTAGACTTCTGGAGGGAAGTCCTTTGCGTCGAAAAGAGCCGGTTGAGGTGTTTTGGGTATCTGATCAGGACGCCTCCCTTTGGAGGTTTTCCTGGCATGTCCAACTGGAAGGAGACCCCGGGGTAGACACTGTACTCGCTGGAGGGGCTGTAAATCTCATCTCATCTGCATTCCCACGGGTGAGCTGCAGACTGTTGCACTGGAGAGAGTTTTCTGGAACGCCCTTCTTTCCAGATTCCAGACCCGACCCCCGGGTAAGAGGAAGAAAAATGGATCGCCTGGAGTGGAGGTCATCTAGGGGGGCTCAGTCTTTGTGGAGAGCTTAACTACCCACTTCCTTTGTCTAGCCAGGAGCTAGTGTCCTGTCTTTCCTGGCTGATGAATATGATGCCATCAGGGACCACTAACACAAACATAAAACATGAGCTTCTCACAGAATATGAAAATCTCCTGACCTTTTCTTATTCTACAGGGGGAATCGTTAAAGCTCCATTGAAAACAAGTGCCTGCTTTTCCTCTGGTTTGTGTGTGTGTGTGTGTGTGTGCGTGTGTGTGTGTATGTGTGTGTGTGTGAGAGAGCTGTAACATTGAAATAAATAACTTAGTAATATTAAATAATTCAACACGTTCTCATTCTTTATCTGATAAGATAATCAAAAACATTTCAAATACAGTTTTGATATAAGAAAACAAATATTAAATTAGATTTTGGCCAAAGTTTGTGCCAATTGTTTTCTGTAAGACTATTAGTCACGGCAGAGCGTTTGAATTTTCAAATTACTTTGAGGAAAAGCTGATGATGATGGGCACGATGAAGGTTTATTTGGTAGATAAAGCAGAAGGGGACGTGGAATGCCAAGCAGGGACAATGTGTTGAAAAGAGACTTTTTTTTATGTTGCATTCTGGGTAAACACTCAAAACAGCCTGAAGTGAATTATTTATTTCCCCCAAAAACAAATATTATTAAAAATAATAATAATATAATAATAAAAAATGTTTACATAGGATGATTTCTAGCGGTTCTGTTCTGTTTTGTTTGGGTTATCTCCAATGGCGTACACAAATAGGCTCAGAATACATGCAGAATACAGATTGAGGTCCCGGTCCGTATGAGTCTATAACAGTGAGAATAAAAAGGCCTTTAGTCGAGTCTCACCTGAGGAGGAATAGTCAGTCATACAGGAACATCAAACTTATAAGATTTTTCTTGCTACACGGCATTTTTTTTCCTTTTTGATCCATATATTTTCTCACAGTTTACAATTTACTGAAGCTCCATTGATTCTAAACGTTTCCCATCCTTCAGACATTTTCACACACATCGTCTATGTGATGAGATTCATAAAGCAGTAGTTTGTTTGTGATGCGCGGGGGGGGGTCTTCATCTCAGACACGGCGTCCACATTCATTCCACTGAGGTTTCCTGTTTCCCAGTTCAACCATCACATGACTGATATTATTCTATTCGGACATTAATGATGTCGGAGAGGAACGAGCTTCAACAGCTTTACACGGAAAACACGCGATAAACAGCCGATTATTGGACTGAAACTGAATTAGAACAACTTTGGGAGCGACAAACCACCTCATCAGACTTTGTGTCAGACAGCTGTAATTCTGCGATACGTCCCCATGACAACAGCAGAGATGATGAGACAGAACGTCTACTGATTGACTGATTAATTACCCCTTATTAGATCTCATTAGCGGGTTCTGTGTGTATTCATACGGCTGTGACAGTGTACGAGGAGACACAAAACAATAAAACCTCAGCACCAGTAATAATTACACCGACATCAGAACATTGATATTAACACCATCCGCAGAAAGGGAATCTTTAAGATCCATTATTATTAATCAATCCTCTGATTACTATTACAATCAACTGTTTGGTAGCATCAGATGCAACCAGCGGCCAGTTAGCTTAGCTTAGCATAGCTTAGCATTAAGGTTGCTTTATGTTCAAGTATGGACTAAATGCTAACCCCTCATTTAATAAGCAGCAAAAACAACATAATCCTAATCCTGTTTGACATATAATCAACCGAATACATTAAAAGGTGAATGAAACTACGATTATTACCTCATCAACTGTATTGATTTATGTAAACACATGACAGCAAAACTTTATAAACAAGGTGTGGCAGAGACAGCAGGAAGACGCGGACGGATTTGGAATTGTGTTAAATTCAACCGGTCAACAGGTTAACTAATAACAGGTGATATTAACATGAACCCTAAAAAGTTATTCAGTTAATCCAAAGCAAGAAAGTCAGAATAACTGAGAAAAATAATGTAAAAATGTATTTATAAAGATGTTTTTAATTCTGAAATGTGCCGTCAGTGTCTGATCTAGTGAACTGAGGAACTGAGAAGTTCGATGACTCAATTTTACTTCTTTCACTTTGTTGTTGCTGCATTTCCATAATAAAATACTTTTTTTTGCAAGTCTTTCAATACCAAACTTCTGGCTCACAGACAACATGACTGTGTTTGTGGATTGCAGCTGTACAACAGTTAACGACTGCATTTAGAATGAGAAAACTGAAAATATAATTTGACTTTTTTTTGACTTAAACGCACATACTTTGACTTATTATGGTAAAAATGATTGTTGTGCATAAGCAGCATTTTTCCAGACTATAACTATTAAATATTCTCAGACTGTAATCCAGAGTCTCCCCGTTTAGAGAGACGTAGAAAGAACCTCCAGTGCCGGTCCCAAACCCGGATAATTGCATCATGAAGGCCATCCAGTGTAAAACATGTGCCGTGGAACAGTTAGCCAGCAGGACTGCAGGGAAACATGTGGTCCGCTTAGGCGACCCTGAAAGGGAACAGCTGAGAGACAAAGAAGAAGAAGACTGTATCGCCTAACTAAGCTGACCAGCTGAATGCTCATGTTACCATGGAGACAGTAGAACGGTATCAACGTGGTTAGGACGTCTCTGCTAGACGGCAATTAATCAAACAATTCCCCCAAAATGACAGACTGTTCCTTTAACACCATGCCAGTGTTTTGTTAGTCTATAAATCAGGTGATGACTGCAGTGATGATGAAGAACCCAGGTGCCGGCTTCAATCCTGAATGGGCAACGCTCCTTCAAACAAAGAGCCAACGCCTCTGGCGCAAACGGTGGCGAGCTGAGTCGTCCTGCCAACGGTTCAGTAACGACATAACGATGACAGTGATTAGGAATCATGGGTATTAGGATTGTCTGTTTATCAGCGGTGATGGCGGTGTGGTGGAAGAAGACTGGTAGCCCCCCACACTGATGGGGGGGGAAATGAAACTTCCATTCGTACAAAGTCATTAAAGGTTAAAAACAAGCATCCGATATCTATTAATTAAAAGGTTTTGTTGCAGAACTAACACGTTGTTGCAGCGGGGCGGATGTTCAGATTTGCATCTACATTAAAAGCTGATGGTTTTGAAAAAGAACACAAAGCCGTACAATAAACTCAAACTGACGTGAATCAACATAAGCAAAAAAAACAACAACAAAAAAGACCAAGAGAGAAAGATGTTTTCATATGAATAAAAACAAACACTGGAAAATGAAATGGACTGAATGCACAGCAGATGAACCCCACAACAGTCTTAATGTTGTTTTCTTTCAGTTTTAATGACGCTGCTGGATATTTATGGTAGGCTGGAGGTCTGGAAGAGGAATCAATGTAGAGCAGAACACAAAGGAGAATGTGGAATTTCAACATGAATCATGCAGTTTAACTCAATGACGCTTTTTATCGCGTTGTTTATTTGTACATGCGACGGAGACGGTTCTGCGCTTCATCTGTCATTATTATGTTTAGTTTTATGTCGACTTTTCCTGCAAACGAGTGATAGATCGCTCCTGAGGAGATCATGAGATTTATAAGAAGTTTAAGTTATCCGTTGCAAGCGGGAAAAGAAAGAAACGGCGCTTTCAGAGTTCACTTCAGCCGCGGTCCTTTTCCCCGAGGCGCGTTAAAGAGCGCGCGGTACATCAAGCATATTTACTCGTCTGCAAGCGTGACAAACAAATCAGGTTAGGCTCATTCCTTAAACTCTCTCTACCCACTCCAAGATAAAATCTAATACCTCCAGTTTGTGTTTCTCAGCCGGCCGCGCTGCTGAAAGAGGAAAAATCCGTCTTATGATTATCACACAGTTTTAAAATATCCAAATGACCTTTTTCCTTAAAAAAAACACATATGCACGTTTGTTTGTTTGTTTGTTTGTTTGTTTTTAAACTGCAGCGTTTGTGACTGGGGAACGGAAGAAATGTCATTATGTGCAGCCATTAGAAAATAAATAATCTAAATGCATCTATCAGCATTCTGAGTCAACTTTGTTAATAATCCACATTAATCCACATCGTGAAAACAAAAAAAAATAACACTTAATATGAATCAAGAGTTCCCATTATTGATAAATGCATCAGATTATATCGCGATCAAGGTTTAACACAGGAAGTAATCTCTTTTGTAGCTACTTTCTGGCGAGGGTGTGTACACTTCGCCATGGCGACCTAGCCAGTGTATATGTATCGCCATGGCGACACTGTAAATTATTATACTTCTACTTTCTCTCATATTTTGGGCGTCGTGCTTAACTTCCCAAAAATAAATATCTGTCTCCATGGCGGTTGTCAGCTTCCATATGTTCTTCCATAACCCCAATCAAAATCATGATTTCTCTTTCACGCTCAAAACACAAGAGACACTTTCACCGAAATGAAGTTGATTGACCACGAATTCCAAAAACAAGGCGAGTAAAACCTGAGGAAATAGGTTGAAACGAAGAGATAATACGGAGTTAATGTTTCACAAAGAGCAAATTTGACCCAGGAGGACAAATGTTACCTGGTTGACAGGAAGTCGATAAGATGGATAAACAAACCCTGGTGCTGTTCACTAGTGAGCGGTAATTCACTCGGAGTGCTGCTGTGAAAATATTAAACCGTGGAATATAATTAACATTTGTGATGTGAAGAACTCTATAAAAAACTTTTATCGGTTGATCGGAATAGAAGGAAGTTATGTGTGTCGTTCACGAGGAGTCCCTGAAGGCATCATGAGAGCATAAAAAAAAAGAAAAGGGGGCGGGATTAATGGGAAAGAGGCGTTTTGCAGCTCTGACCTTCTGGGAACGGTAAACTGTGTTGCGTTAGAGTTTCATGACACTTTAATGTGAGTCGGGTTAAAGATTAAAGTGAAGCAGGTGAAGCTGTCAGAGGGTGGTGGCAGCAGGTTGAGGCAGGGGTGGAGGGAGATGGAGGAAAAATGGAACCAGGGCTGTAGAAGTTCGTAGGATGGCTTTGGTGCTCAAAACTTTACGATATAATTAAGTCTGTCATTAAATAAGATGTGGATGAGTCAGCAGGTCCCTGCAGGAATTTAAACATTATTTTTTATCATATTTCCAACACTAAGATCCATTTAATCTTCAGAACATTTTAAGATAAGATAAGTTAAGGTAGAACTTTATTGATCCTGAAAGAAGTTATTGCGCCAAAGAATGCTCAAAATTAAAATAACGAGAAAATATAAGTGAATGAAAGAAAAATAGATTACAAACATAAGTGGATATTAAATAAAAAATAAAAAAGTTCATCATTATTCAAATCAGTACCTGCAAAAATTACAGCCTGATAATCCGCGTACTTTTATACATGAAGATAATACTTGTACCTAATATAAGATAATATTACTCATGATGTCCTTACTTCACCTCACCCATATCTACAACCTTTCAGCGCGGCACACTCGCGCTGAGGTCAAGGGTCAAAGGTCATTTATCAGTTCCAGAGGGGGGCCAGCTGAAGACCACAGAGCCTTTGCCCTGAAGGCCCCGGAGCTTTAGAAGGATCCTTCTGGAGTGTGAGGCTGCGATCTTTTTAAAGCCCCTTACCAAGAGAACCCAACTATAAATGTGAAGACATCCTCAGCCTGAGTCGAGCGCACATGGAACTGAAAACCGCCTACAGCAACGTGTCACACAGTTGAAATATGCAGGAAACATTTGCTTGTCAATCATTCTAAATGCTGCCATTGTTTTAGCAGGAGGAGCCACGGCAGAAAAGGAGTGTAATTACTCGCCGAGGTCATTGTTGGAGGTCTAACACTTTGTCACAGACTGAGTTGGATCTCCCTTTTCTGTTTATGTGTGTTCAAACAGACGGGGCGAGGACTGCCAGCGGACTCCAGTCCAGATTTGGGACAAGATCCTGATTGGCATGGCTGCCTTGCTGCTGGCTGCCATGGATCTGACTAGACTCTTTCCCGGCGGTGTTTCCCGCTCACACACTAATGTAATGATTGAACAGTAATAAAGAGGCACCATTGTCGCGGGCAGATGGCTCTCAGTGTCGCCTCCATCCAGCTTTTCCACCGCTTCCCACATTTCAAACCCTTGACGGGAGAAATGACCCCATGAGCCAGGGAGTAAAATGAAGCAGATGATTTCCTCGCCTATCAGAGCCAGTGATTTATACTTATTGGCTGTGATTAAACCCAACATCGCTAATTAACAAGGAAGAGTCATGAAAGGGACCAATTAGACGCTGCTATTCTAATCCCTCTCAGTCGAGGCTCCTGCACGTTAGAGAGGTTCAAGGCCTCTTTAATGGGCCCGCCCACTTTCAGGGCAGGAAGCTGCGGCTGCTTTTTCTTTTTCTTTTATTTAAATTGTATGATAATGAAGTTCTTGATCATTGTCCCGGCAGTGTCTCCAACATTAGCATTAATGACCACTACCCTATGGGACATGCAAAAACATTCTTCCCCGGCGGAAAAAAACGGGAATTTACATGACAAACGACGAGCCAACTAAGCTGCCATCAAAACAGCCGTAAAGATTGAGCATCGGGGAAATAATCATATTCACCGAGCAGGTTAGAATTTCACCGGCGTTTGTTTGTGTCCAACTGTGACGGTGTGCAAAATAAAACAAAAACTAATCAACAATTTTTATTGAGACTTGGTTGGATTGTTGGCCTTGTAACAAGATAATAAAAAAAACCTTATATGTGTGAGTGGATCCATTAAAAAAAAAAAAGGAGCAGAGTCAGGAATCGGGTAAGATGCAAGACGTTGCAGAAAACTGTTCTGGCAGTCGTTATCCTTTTAGTTGCTTTAATACCTTAGACACTTCTTTAACTCCTTCTTTAGATTGCTCCACAACCCCCCCTGTACCCGGGACCCCATCCTCATTCTAAGCCACTCAGCTCATTTCAACCCTAAGGAAATATATTGAGCCAACCCAAGAACTTTAGATCCGACCGGCTTCATCGCTTGACGCTTGAATGTCCTGCTCAACTGTTTGGTTTAACTCCCTTCGAGTCACTAGTCTCATTGAACCGGTTTATACTATGTCTCAGTTGTAGCATGAATGCTAATGAGCAAGGGGCCGAGGGCGGAGCCCTGGAGGACGCCACATGTTAAAGGGATCACCGAGGAGGAGGTATTTACCACGGCTATTGAGAAAGTCTCATTCTATAAGTTAGATTTATTTGGCACATTTAAAAACACTTGAGGACGTATTAAACGGAATTATAAAACTCGATAGGCTACCAGACAAAATATTTTTTTCCCATGAAATATATAATTATATCCTAAAATCAGCAACTCAGATTTTTATTTCCATTTAATTCTTTTTTTTTTTGCAGATTAAAAAGGTTTGGTGTCATTTTATGTTAAATTTAGAGTTTGTAAGATATTAAACTAATAACTGTCATAAAGAAATAAATTATGAAAAGAAATCATTTTTCCATATTTTCTTTTTTTTTGGGTGAGAACATTAAAGGGTTAATAAGGAAAAAACCTATTCAACCATGTGGAAATACATTCTATTATTTATTTCACTCAAATAATTAATCTTGAATTCTTTAGTAAAATACATAGTTTCGGGAAATAACTTAAAATCATTCTTTTTTCCGTTACTGAAATTAAATCAAATTATACTTGCTGAAATATTTAACTCTATATTCACGCATCTAGATGAATGTGATTTATAATGTATGGTAATGACGGGGAAATTCACTGATGTGAGTTTTGCTAGTTTCCGACATTTTCCTATCAAACCGATTCATCGTTTCATAATTATAATTATATCCCTGAAAAGTCGGGCGTATTATGGAATCCACATCGCGTCCTTCGTGTTAAACTCACAAAACAGAAATATAACACAAAAAAACTTTATCATGGATCATTTTCAGATTTTATAACCACATAGACCGTCGTGTGAGGAAGAACTGGACTGATTCTGGCAAAGATTGGTTTTATAGTTCCAACACTAAGGGCAACTTTATCTCAACTGTTGGTCCAATTTAGTCCAAATCAGGTGCATATTAATGAACTCAATGAGATCTTTTAATATGTATCATATTTGACTTTAACAATTTTACTTTTACTTTATTTTACTGACCAGGGAAACTTTTTAATGAAAAAATACCAATAACTTCTAAACTGTTGGTCTGATTTAGTCCAAATGTGGTGCATCTGTATCGGCTAGAGGATATCTATCTTGTACATCATCATATTTTACTCTAATAATTCATCTTTTATTCACCATATTGACTGTTTTTATGGAGAAAACACTGTTTTTCATACATATATTTAATTTGAGGGGTTCAATCCGGGGCATTGCCTGTACAACACAGGGAATTGGGGGTTTCTTTTGAGGATAGAACCTCTGCTGTGGGGGGACAGGTGCGTAGGTCTAGTTTGATCGTTTTCTTTTGGAAGCAGTTTAAATAATGTTATTCCAGGGTGATTAAACTGCTCTGCAAAAAAAACAAAAGCCTTCAAAGCTGCCGTTGCTGTTTCAGTGCCGGATACAATAAAGAAAAGTTGCCTTTCATTTTTCAGCAACAATCAACACATCAGGGACCCGCATCTCTTTTTTCCCCCAGAGCCTTTATTCATTACGTTAATTTTGAAATGTGAAGTGACGTGAAATTACTCTTCATTTTTTTTCAAACAGCTTTTCAACCCAAAGAAAACAGAGGAAAATGATAAAAGTCGTGATAGATTTTTGTTATTTTTTCTTATCCTCGCCTGCTTCTCTCCGGTTCCGGTTCTTCCCACGATGCATGTTAACAAATTGAAGCTGGATGTTTCTGTGAAACCCTGTTCCCATCAGAACAACAGATACTGATTAAAGTTTCAGACCAGAGGGGCATGAATTTAATTATTGATGTTTTCCTTATTTGAAGTCACATGTTTTTAAAAGAATCTTGAAGGTCAGCGGTTAACTTAATCTTAAACATCAAATACAAATACACAGGATACAGGGAAAATCATGAATATTTCCACTAAACGCTTTAAACTGTAAATCATCAAGCCGGTAAATAATTTATCGAATATGGCTAGGTGATAAATTATGGCTGAATTAGGACCCGGCCCGCCAACGTCCATCATGGTCTCCATCCTAGAATATTTCTATCTGTATCGGTCTATTTTTAGAACTCCCTTTCATCCCTCCATCCTCATTTCATCCACACAAATACAGGTAGAAGCAGAATCTGGAGCCCAGCATTCTGCATCCAGGTCTCTGCTCTCTCCAGTGGGATCCAGCGGCTCCACACCGATCCTTCTATGATGGTTCTGCAACCTCATGGGACCCTCACTCTGACATTATAATGTAACTGCTGCAGTCCTCTCTCCCTCTTCCTCCCTGTGTGCAACTGCCTCTGTCTGTCATCCTACACCTCCACCTGTATATATATATATATATACATATATATATATATATATATGTATATATATTTAGCCTTTTGTCCGACTTATAAATCTGCCGACGTACAAACTTTTACGGACTGTTCCCTTTAAGGAAGAGTTTCTCTATACCGATTTTCTTTTTTTTTAAAACTCATTTGTTATTCATTGCTGTGTCTGTAGTGCATGGATTGTTTGCAGAGCTTTAATTGGCTTAAAACAGCTGCCTTTCTTCTGACTAGAAAATGAAGAACAAGCCAGTCGAGGTTCGTGAGTCACGGAAGCAAAACAATCAACATAAAATCAATGAAACGTTCAACAGCCTTAATGTCGGGAGATTCATCCCTGCTAGTTACTCATTTCACCATATAGTTATTAGAGTTATTTGACATCATAGCAGCTGCTCCTGTTCATTCAACATATACTACCAGTATTAAAGGGGCAGCACGTACGCTCAGTCCACGGGGTCAAAGTTCATGAACGATTTCAAACAACCTGGTAAATAGTCACTATGACGAGCCGCCCACGCAAATGATTTCTTGGCCTCCAGGTCCTGCGACAGAATGTCGGTTTGGTTCAGCTTGACCTCAGCTTCGGGGGGGGGGCGTCTCTAGGGAAGCGTCTTTCCATCAAAGAGCGAGTCATGCCTCGTTCAGCACAGACAGGAAGTCATTATGGGTCAGATAAACAGCTCCTCAGAGATAAGCAACGGACTTGCTTCAGGTGTTTCTTGTCAGAAAGTGATGTCACTTTATCTCGTATTCAACGTGAGAGTACATTTAGAAATAATCTGGTTAACATCTGATTCCGACAGACCCATCGAAAAGCTTCATGCTAAGCAGATGAAAAGTACCGAAGTAAAACATAAACTGGCTTTTGGGACTTCTGGATCCTGAATAGATGTTGATCTCGATCATGATTTTGGTTTTACATTATTAAATTAACATAATTGTTGCCATTTACAATGTGTGCAAAGCAAATCAAGCATTCCCTAAGCTACTGCGTCGAGAATCACTGCTGTTCCCTGTGCTGTTGGTTCAACCCACAGGAACATCCTGGATGTAGTCCAAACAAGTCCCGTAAATGTTAGAATAGTATCACGAGAAATACAACAGAGGTCAGAAATGATGGAAATGAAATGTTTGGAGAAGCAGAAAGCAACATGCTTTCACCTGGAGGAGGATCATCTTCTGCTGTTTGGAAGTATTCCAAATTCTGGTGACGTTAGCCAGGAACAAATTATATCATGCATTGTTCTTCAGAGTCGTGTCTGTGCCACAAAGAGAGATAATCTACTTTTCCGTCCACTCAGAAACACAAAACAAGGCCAATAAAAACGGGGCTGGGATGAATCATCCCTCTTCATCCCAGACATCTATAATAAAGACACGCTGGGACCACCAAGGCAATCAAATAACATTTGGCTAAAGATATTAGTCCTATTAGCATCATGAGTAATAAAAACTTCAGGAAAAATGGTCGACATACTGGACTTAATGCAGGTGATTACTTCCTGCCAATTATTTTTCCAAAGTGGCATTAACTGTGAAATTATGCAAAACATCGAGGGCAAATGGTGAAGCAGCAGTCAAATACTTTGCCACGACCCCTGACTGACCAATGGTCAAGCAGAACAATGGAGCTCCACATGATTATTATCCTATATGAGTCTTGTTCAGAGCCATATGAGGGCTCCACAGACGACTGAGACATTTCAAAAAGGACTTAAAACTTTCCTTTTTAGCAGAACCTATAACTTTTAATCAACATTGCTGCTTTTTGGTCATATGTTTATATAATTATTATTATATTTTTTATTGATGCTTTTATCTGCTTTTACCTTATCACATTTTGAGATTTGATCGAAATGCAAAGTGCGTTATAAATGAAATGTGTTATTATTATTACTATTGTTAAGGATGGTAGAAATCATCTAATGGATAATGTGGCTGAAACGGCATCTTATGTAATTATAGTGATTACCCAATGAACCTCGTTGAATGATTGGCTGCCAGCCAATTAATTACGGTTACATCTCGCATCTGTGGATGTTTCAGAGGCTTGAACTCTCGTCAAGCCTTTAACAACCATCTCTGGTGCTGTTTGAAGTAAATAATGGTCCGGTTGTTCATTTCTCTATTTCCCCATTTATGCAATATCCGGCTAGATAAGGTCCTCGGTGGAACTTTGATTGAATCGTCTCAAAAGATCTGTATTAATGCGGGGAGAGTGAGTTTCATGATGCCCCTCGGTGGATGTTCATTACTGTCTGCTATTACCTTAATTATTCTCTCAAAACCAATAAAACCTGCATAAAATCAACTCTTCAAATCCAAACCCTTCAACCTGTTTGTGCAACCCACCACGAATACTCCTGCATCAAAAGGCTTTTACGGAAGAGAGATGCTGATCCGGACAATAACGGATGTGAGGAGAGTCTGAATAACACGAGCAGCAGACGATGGATGATGGCGGTCGCAGTAATAATACAAGCGCGAGGCGCCAGGAGGGTCTCTATTCCAATATTCAAGCCCCCATTAATCCCCCTCCGTTAGTCTCTGTAAATGAGAAAAGGTCTGATGAAGTGCGTGAGGAGGAGAAGCTCTTGACCAAACCTCTGCAGACATACAGGAGCGACTGAACTGTAACTAAAAGATCCTGATAATAGAAGGATGTTTGGCGTCCACACAGAAATACTAAAGAACCCCGATACATAAAAATGTCACTTATTTACTCAAGTCTGATGAGACAACAGCTCGTGGAAAATACGGTGAAAGCTGTCATTCCAGCTTTTCCCTTCAATGAACCGTTTTAAGCATTTAATTTCTCTGCTTCACTCCTTCACTTTAATCACGGCGCTTCCAGCCTCCAGTTCTTTCCCGCTCCCTTCACGCGGCGTGGAGGAGGCTTGTTGTTGAGGATGTGGCGTATGGAAAAGACTTCAGAAACTCCTAGAGTACCGAATGACTGCTTTCGCTTACGCGGAAGTCGGATCGCAGGGGCAGCAGGCTAAGCATTGGCATTCAAGGCGTCCCTCTCCCCAGCAGCAGTACCCAGCTCATCCTGCGGGATGCAGATCAATTGTCGGATGCACCTGGAAAACCTCTGCAGGGAGAGTCCACTGAAACAAATGCCCAAACCATGACAACTGTCTCTCTGCCTCAAAGAGCAGCGGCTCTGCTCGGAGCCCAGAACCCGACGTCCGAGACCCTCACCTCGAAGGCCGAAGCTTTTTTCTTCCACCTGCATCTGTGATCGTTTGGCCAGCCATCGGAGCTCGTTGCCATGGAGAGGGCTGAAACGTAAATCAGTGAAACAAGAGCTTTGGCTTGTGCCTCAGCGCTCACCTCACCACAAGGGACCGGTACCAGACCTGTACTACCGCTGACGCAGCATCAGAACACCTCCTTCGCTGGAGGCGTCAGATAATCTAGGGATGTTTTGTCCATGAAGATCCCGCTGAGAATCTGGCTGGATTTCTTGTCCACGAAACACATGCAGACTGGAAGAGACGGCCGTGACCCTTCAGCAAACTTGAAAATGTAAATAGTCGGCCCACCGGTCCATGATTAGGACGGAATAAGATTTGTTTGTCGGTCAGCGGTCTCAGCCTCCTCTCAAGCCCCCTGGAGAAAAAACTCTGAGGGTTGCTGAAAAGTCACCTACAACTGGAACACAACTTCCTGTCCGTCTTTTTGAAGAGTGGAACTGCCACATTAGTCTGGTACTTCACAGGAACCATCTCCGTCCTCCATGTGACATTGAATAGTTAGACAACTGCATAAATACGCATAAATTTATCCTTGTACTTACTAGGAGGGATGTAATGCAAGATACCTTCTCTCTCTCTCTCTCTCTCTCTCCCCATCTCTCTCTCTCTCTCCCCGCAGCAAGGGTGACAGCAAGGGTAAATCCCCGAAAAGTCCCCAATCCCCTGCGTTGTACAAGCAAACCCCCTTATTGACCTCCTTATATTTAAATGTGAAGATATTTACTGTATCTCCGATGAATTCTTCCCGTAAAAAGAAAAATAAAAGCTGTCAGAAGTGAGCAATACATGAACTCCTCAAGACGGAAACGGAGCAGATCGAAAAGAGGAAACGAATGTGTGTAAGACCATCGTAATCCTGTGGTGGACCACCACAAGCAGCAGAATGTGCAGGAAGAACCTCCTTTTGTCGGGATAATTGGCTCTGCGGCAGAAAGGGTCGGTCCGTCTGCTGAGCAGCGCTCCATCGGGAGATTTTAAAGTCGCATCATCCAGATGCATTTCAGAGAATGTCATTTGCATATTTGGCACAGAGTGCAGAAACCGTCGTGTCTGTTGTTGCTAAACTAATAAGTTTCAGTCACACTGGATATAAAGCAATGAGTGAAAACTGATAGCAGTGAGCAGGAAGTCGGGCCTGAGCTTTCTGGCAGGAAGCCAACTAACGCAACTAACGTCACATCTCATCCACTGATGTGCAGCTTTTATTTACCTCCGAACTTACAGGATGACCTTCATCATGTGAGGAGTTTTGAATGACACACCTGGACAGGTGGATTTAAGAAGCTGCTCTCTGGTGCTGGACAGTATGTAGTGACACTGCAGGACTAACGTTGTAATTAACAGTATGTGCACGTGTTTTATGTTTACGATCTATCGTTTCCGATGAACCAATAGATCGTTAAAAAAAAAAAAAAGTTTCTTCGCTCCAATTGCTATTGAATTTATTTCTAAATCGACTCTTTGAAGCAAACCGCAAATGTCAAGTGGGAGAAAGAGAGATCAATAATTAAGTTTAATAAGAGTTTGACCTTTTATGTTTTCTGATGCAACTCCTCTTATATTAGAATATTAATAATAATACATCAAAGTCAGTATAATAACGAGACTTCAAAGCCCCTGGGAATGTGTGCGTGGACATCGGTGAAGTCATACGTGAACACGTGTCAGCAAATCCAATCTGATCAAACTTCATGATTGAAGTTTGATCACATTGGATTTGGATCTCTGACAGAATATGAAGAAGTTATTTAATCGGTTTTTAATGCTGCGAGGGGAAAAACATTGTCGTGAAGTTGGTTGGAGATGAAGGTCCTTCAGTCTCCGTATGGAACTCGTTGATTTCCGAGGTGGTCCGAGTTGCGTTTGTCTCCAGGAATGGGGGATAAAATATTGGAAGAACCGGGAATGAGGAGAAGTTTGGACTCTAGAAGAAAGTTACTGGGTCAGATGTCTGAACTGGAAGGAATTCATGCAAAAAATATAAATATTAGTGTTGATGTTTTCCTCTTATTTATTGTGCTGTTTTAAAAATCTCTTGTTTACTTTTTGTTTTTTTGCTGTTACGTTTGTTTGAAAATTTACTTAAAACAATAAAAAAAAATAAAAATACACAAACTTAAAGATGTGGAAAAATCTTACCTGATATTCTAAAAGGAAAAATGTATACATTTAATTAAATGAATCTCATTTAAAGAACTTAAAAAAAGTTTTACAAACCTCGTTAAGCACAAATTCTAACCATCAAATTTAAATGATAAATTATTGACATAAATTGTTGAATCAAAACTTCGACTGGCTTGTAGATTAAAAAAACAATCAAACTGACTAAGTGCTTCTTTTAGGGCAATAAGGGCATCGTCACCTTTCCTTGGGCTCTTGCCCTCGTTCGTACCTGAGGATCTGTACATGGAGTAAGTCATTTCTCAGACTCCATCAGTTACTGAGTGTCTAAACGTTGATATCATGTGACATAAATATTTGTGCGGTGAACTACAGACTCCCTGAGGTGTCTCACGCTTATTTTATATCTAAAAACACCGCTTCTCTTTCTCTGGGTGAACAGTAGATACGAGTGCAGCGTGTTTCCGTCACACCGACCCCCCTGTCTCCCCGCGCGTCACACAGATCAGCCATGATTCCTTTTAACCATGTAAAAAAAACTAAAAAAAGCCGGCGTATAGAATCCACGTTGAAGAGGAACGAATGACCGTATAACTGTCTCATTAGCATACGAGGACAGGAGATCACGCTTACATACTAGTGTTTGCCGCTCAAATAATTATTTCTATAGCTAGGGTCAATGCCAACTTCTCAGTTGCCCTATTTGCCAAGTGGTGTCCCCCAAGGCTCAATCCTCGGCCCCTTACTCTTTCGCATTTTACAAAAAGGTGCGATCGAATTGGACACATTTTTTCCCAATCAGTCTCAAAAAGTGCTCAACCAAACGGTTGAGCGGGACATGAGAGGGCTTTAAGCGAAGGAGTGTGTTTCATTTGATGTGTGAGTACGATAAATCTCACAGAAGACTCTTTAGGGCCTTAAAACAGACTGTGATGAAGATGTGCTACACTCCGCCACATAAAGGCACATCGTAAACGTTAGTGTGTTTAAGCCTCCAAATAGAGACTTGGGTCTTCTTCCTAGTGGAATAAATAAATATGTTAGCCTGATGCGGCGTGTCTCCGGCTCACAGATGTGTGTTGGTGCAGACGGCGTCCTCTGCACCATAAACGCCTCACACTTTCTTTTGTTGTTCAGAAAAAGGGGCCTGAAATAAACTATAATTGAAGTTGAGACATTTGACAGCCTGTTATTTACCAGGGTTGTTTTTAATGAAGGGGTGTCACGGTTGCCCAGAGTCTCGGGTAAGAAACTCCTAATGACCGTCATGTTGCTGAGCTTTGTGTAATTACTGGGGCTGTCACACAAAATAAAAAATATATATGTAATCAATCAAATGCCCTGTGATTCATTCAATATAAAACAAATTAAACACAGATAGAAATCTTACCAGGATGATGTTTTAAAAATACTGAAATCCAAATTAATATTTGTGGATGAGTGACTCTATTGGAGAAAAAAAACCAAACCTGTAAACTTTGAAGGTCCTCGTTTCTTTAATGGGATCCATTCAGCCGATGAACGGGTTAATCTTTCATACGTAGACTTAAACCGGGCTCACACAACTAAACTAAGATTAAGACTATCTCCTCTCCGATCTCAAACACGCACACACACTGGAAGATCAAAGGGGAATGTTTCGTCACAAATGAAAAGAGTTTCATTAAAGTTGTTTTCACACACTGAAAGTTCAAACTAAGGACTAAACCTGATTCTGGATTTTCTGAAATTGTATGTTTTTGATTTTGGTTAGGATTAGTATCACAACAAAAATGTTTGCAAACGCACGAAGAAACGTACTTTTATCCTTTTATCATTTCAAAAGGCCAATTGTATAGCAGCGGTTCTAAATTCTTTGATCTCCACCTCCTCCTCCTCCTCTTGCCCTGATGAAGGCGAGACAACCCAAACGTTAGCAGGAGCTGGAAATAAAGACCCAGCATATTGGTGAAACAGAGATCAGTCTACTTGCACCAGTGGTTTTTTTAAATGCCACCATCTTTCTTTCTTTCTTTCTGTGCATTAAAACTACGTTTGTCCTGGTGTCTTCATCTCTGTACTTGATGATTGAACGGCTTGTAGCCCTGCGTTAGCCTGACTTAAGTCTGGATTGGCACTTGTTTCTTTAAAAACAATGAATGAAGAGATGTGGGAGGATCCACTGTTGGAATTATGTTCTGGATCCAATTTAGAAGTCCACACCAAAGGAGATCGGTGTGAAGGCAGCTTTAGAGTCTTGTGGGAATGCACCGACCCAACTCTAGAGAGGAAGCCGTGTTACTTAAGCCAAATGATAAAGTTGCAACAGCAATCGACCACTTCACGCTCAGAAACCAGGAGAAACCAGTGGATCGAGGAGATGACTGGGAGGTCGTGGTCAGAACAGGTCATCTATATTTATATCCTCCACCAGTGTTACAGCGGTCATAGCTGTTTCACTCAAGAGGTACTGATGTAGTAATCCAGAATTTAACTTTCTGACATATAACATGCCTGAACAGCCCAACATTTACATCTCCACACCCGGTCCAGTGTTTTCCTCAACAACGCAGTTGAAACGACCTTAACGACACACAATAGTGACGGAATAACACTATTCCATCATTGAATTCCATCATTGGGTGGAATTCATCCATCGTTGGCTGCAGCTGCTTTTCATTCAACCTTCGAGGACGACCTTGACCTTGGATAAATGAGAACCTACACAAACATATTTCTCGTGATGGTGTTAAATCCTGTGTCAGGTCAGTTCTGACCTCTGAGCCGGGCGTTAAGTGCTTTGGATCAGGGTGATAGAAGCACCAGTGTACATTCATTGGGTCAAACAACACTCCATCATTTACTGTATCTAGTTGTGTTCCGGGTCAGGGCTACTCATTTATCGGGATCAGTCGCATTTTTTCCCCAGTAATACACTTTATTATGTGACGGACAAAGACTTGTCCTGCTTTTCTTTCTCTTCAGCTTCCTATCAGTGCCAACACCACATCAGCGCTGGCGAAGCTCTGTTCTGACCCCACCCCCTCCACCTCGTTCTTTTATTTATCACATTTTCTGCCCCATAGAGAAGGAGAGAATCCCATTAGTCTGTAAAGTGGCGTGGCTGCTGGCCCCCCAGGAAGCTTTAACTCCCGCCGGAGTGTCCCAAGCTTTGGGAAACTGTCAAACTAAGGGGACACAATGCTGGTGTTTGAGCACAAAAGCACCGCTTAAAATGAATCCAGCAGGGCCTCGCTGCTGAAAACTTCTTTGTTTTAATGTCATGGTTGCCTATGAGATGAACTGAGACTCCAAAGTAGTCCCGGCCTAAAAAAGTAACTCAGAAAACGTATAGGTTGTCCGACTCCAATGAGGAAAAAGTAATGGGATTCTTACCGAGGTTAGCTCCAGGTTGGTTTTCACCCACTCCTTGGCGTCATTGTATTCATCCATCAGTCCCATAATATACAGAGTGTCCAGTGAGTCGATGATGGAGGCTCCTCTCAGGCCACCTGCCAAAAGAGAGAGAGAAACACAGTTGAGTTTCTCAAGAGAAGAACTTTCTACTCAACAATTTATTTTCTACTCCCCCCAATGAAGTATCTAAACCACCTAAATATGATTTATCACCCAACAACCTCTGGGGCAGTTGAAGAAGCCAACACTCCGCTTTTCCTCAAATGGCCACTTCAGGCGTCCTCAGAAAGTGAGTTTATTCCTCCCATAGAAACGTTTACAGTAGAAATAAACAGCTTTATAGCTGATTGAAAAGTAGAGTTTCGGTTTCAGAATGTTTTTTGTCAGAGAGATCAAAATGCAATATAATTCCACATGTGACTCTGAATTGTCTGTTAGTGTGAACGAGAGAATGAATTGTGAACTTTTTTACTTAATATACTTTTAAAGTACAGCTGAGGTGTAAAAAAATATATAAAAAAAGTGGCATTTTAAAATCCAAAGCAGAATTTTTATTTTTTTCCCTTTGGAAGCAATCTTCTATTAAGACCATAATTATATAGAGTATGTTAGGTTTGACATATTCTGTGTTTATGGATCAATAATTATATAGAATAGGACAGAAAAGGAGGAGAAAACGAGATGAGATATGTGAGGAAGTGACATTCCATTAGGACCGTTAAGTTAATCAGGGTTTTAAAAAGGTAGATAATCACTTAGTTATCCAGGAGCCTTTAATGTTAGACAGCATCTGTGATGAAGGGTAAAACATTCATCATGGTGATGTCCTGTAATTGACGACTTTCATGGTGTCCAGATGAAAAGCGTTCTTTCTGCGAGATTAAAAGCATCAAAGCCGTGAGATGAAAGTCAAGACGTAAAGGAATCGGAGTGACGCATTTACTTTTAGCGCCGCTCCTGGATGAAACTGCGTCTCTGTGTTCTCTTTGTTAACTCCAGCACGTAAAACCCGTCTCTGTGTGAATGTGGGTCTCTCTTCAGGAATCTCATTCGTTTCTTTTCAACGACTTCAATGAGAAATGATAAAGGATGATTTTCCCATCCTGGTGACTCTATCAGAAAGTCCAAACCTTTTTTTGATCCTCATATGACCAAACTTTATGTAAACGGGGCTGAAACTCACAAACAGCTCGGCACAAAGGGGGGAAAAAAATAAAACTAACTATCATTTGGAAGTTTAATGAGGACAAACTGACTAAATAGCGTTGACGTCCAAACAGCTCCGAGACTGAGATGAGAGAAATGAGGAAAAAAATCTTTCTGTGCATTAGTGAGAAGAAGCTATCTTACAGTAGACGGCTGCACCGATGTGATGCAACCGCACAGCAACCTGACAAACGCACACTGTGCGCTGACAAGCGCACAGTCTTTATTGTTCAAATATGCAAACAGAACCCGCACAGTCCTCCTGTAACGTAACCCGAGGGGCCATCTCCTTTAGAGCGAAGAACAGAGTGTTACAAGTGGAAACTCTTCATCATATTTGGAAAAACTAGGGTATTTTGCGAGACACGTTTTATGTGGAGGCACAAGGAAATCCTTTCTACCCACCAGAGAAACGTAAAAGCAGTGTAAGACCATTTTGGACATCTCATTAATGACCACCTGGGCGGTTGTGGGACATGATGAACAACAAATCTGCAAATCATGCTGTCGGAAAGTTGGTTTGCCACCGGCTCCAACTTTCCGACATCTTCAGGATGATCATCCATCCTGATTGGCCCAAGTCCAAGAAAAAAAACAACTAGACTTGTTTACATTCAGATGTGTAGCGCGTGGATCAACTCCCAGCCCCTCCGGTCAAAATGCTAATGCTAATGCTAATGTTAATGCTAATCATTTAGCCTCCGCTCAACGAGAGACTCACGCCAGACTTAGAATAAAAAAAACAAGCAGGGAAATAGGATCTTGCATAAATCTGCTAAATACACCGTCACACAAACACACAGCCACACACACACACACACACACGATGTGTGAGTGGGCACATCGAGCATATAAGCCGTTTCCATATCCATTATATTAACAGTGAAATTTATTGTTAAACATAAGGAAGATATTTAGGCCGTCCATATCATTATAACCTCTGTGTATATATATATATATATATATATATATATATACTATATCACGGACAGCCCTGACACGCAAGCATCAAACTACAGACACAGCTCTCGTGACGTCTTTCCTCCGTGTTTCCTGCTATAGATAGAACGGAACCGTCCATCATAGCTGAATATGAGCAGACTGACATAAAAGTTAAAACATACCTAAACACGTAAAATAAGAAATGGAAAGATTGAGGGTCACAGAGCGTGATAGAATTTTTCGCTCCAAGGATATTTAAGATGTGGATCGACCTTAACCTCCAAATGTTCAGCAAAAGAGTTTGAAGGCGTGTAAAAATGATAGAAAAAATAAGCAGACTGAAGAAAAGCCAGTAATGAAATTCACACCTTCAAGACCCCCGACAAGTATGAGTGGATTCTAATTGAGATCTATTCATGTTGTTTTTCAGGAATTGCAAATCGAACATAATACGCTGAATTTGAGACAAATTACATGAAAACTGTGTTTTTTCAAAACATGCTCATAAATGTAAAATGAGCAAAGTGAAGAAACAACTTCAAGTACCCCAGAAAGGTACGCCTGAGATTTCATTGAAATCCGTCCAGCGTTTACTGAAGAAGAAAAAGAAAACGTTTCAAGGTTTAAGTTCCATTTGAACATCGTTGTTTTTTTTTTTCATGGAACCTATTACCAGAAAGATAAAAAGTTTTCTGAACACTTTCCGGTAAAATCAAATCCTTTCGCTGTCGGTGAGTTTGTTCAAGTCAGTTTTGATGAACGACACAGTTCAGCCTTAAAAAGGATGTTCATCATTAATTCAATATCCACTGCTGTGTGTGTGATACTTCTAGCAGCCTTTACATCAATCACCGCCACTGACCCTTCACCTCATCTCCATGGATTTATGGATTTATAGCAAATGAGGTCAGCCAGGATACCAACGAGGAACGGGGATCAATGGCTTCTCTGGTCTGACTGAATGATGGCTGCCAGAAGCGTTTGGCCCTGAATCCAGTAGAATCATTAATATTAGTGGGAAAGAAACACACGATGATCCCGTTGTTGTAAAGACACACACCCACTGGGAGGTCATCGCTTGTCTTCTGCTTATGATCAGTTTGATATCGTATACAGAGTTCATAGTCCTGACAAATTTGTCGTTTGATTATGCAAATATACGACACATCCCCGCCCTCTGAAAGCTTATCTGCCGTGGTTTTCCTTCCAGCAGTTCATCTCATATCGTATAACAGGAAGTCAGCGCTGGAATTTAGCAAGTCAGACAAATGTACCTGACTTTAAAAGACAATGTACCGTCTCCCTGTGTCAGTACTAATATCATATCAGACAGATTTGCAGCAGGGGAAGGAAATGTAGCACATATGTGGTTGGAACTTATAGATTTGAATCTGTGCTTTAAGAAGTTGTCTCAGGTTTATGGTTGAGCAGAGTGACCATTATGCAATGACAAATTTTGTAAGTGAAATTGGAGGTTTGAGCCCAGCCCCTCCAGTCTATACGTCCCCAATCCGTTCCAACCCCTGCTTCAGGGGGATGAACCAAATGCGAATGACCCTTATGAAGGTCGATAATTGAATTACTTCCTGCAGGCCATTATTTACGGCTGCTACTTTGGCCAGGTCTCACTTGTAAAAACAGATTTATGATCTAAATGGGACTTCCTGGTTTCATAAAGGTAAATGAATAAAAAAAAACTTTGGAAAGCACATTTGTCGTTTTGGGTCCTTTATTTTGAAGTACTTCCTGTGATACAGGAAGTTATCATCTTATCAACGAGCCTTTAAGGCCTTTAAGAAGTTTCCACACGTTGTTGATCTTTCGATATGGAAAATAATGCGCCCCAGCTGGAATGGGAACAATGTTATGTATGTTTTATGTTTGTTAAAACTGTGTTCTCTGCTAGCTTCATTATTCAGTGAAAGCGATTGTTGATTTTTTTAAATATATTAGCCATGGTAATAATGTTAGCTTAAGGAATCAAGGTTCCAGATCAGGGGCTACCGTCTGGCTTTGATGTCAGAAATCTTCTGAAGTTTCTGACGTCATGACATTACTTCAAATTCAGAAATACAATAGTTATTCAACTTTACAAGGACATTTATCAACCTCATACATCATCAATATTTGTCTGGAATGCCGCGTCCCGCAGGTCACAATGTCAAAACAATGACTCATTGTATGACGGCTGAGCGTGTTAGCATCATACGACTTCATAAACGGCTTCCGACCATTTTTTCATCATGACTACGGCACGCTGACTAGCATCCGACTGTTCTTGAAAAAAAATGCTCTAGAATCAATTGACTCTTCATCTGAGGCATCTTCATCATCCACCAGCGCACACACAGTGTGGGTCGAAGAGGCCAGCAGCAAGACAAAGTGACAACTATTAGTCGCATGGATTTGTCATATGGTTTCATCGTTAGCGGGGATGCATCACGTCGTCTCTGAAAATGCTGGGTATCCGGTACGACTGTCAAATCAAGAAACGGTTTGGAACAAAGTTGAGAAACACCTGCTGACAAAATCCTTCATCACTGGTCAGCAAGGACGCGGCGTGTTTTCTATGGCTTGAAAAGTCAATAAAACCCGACAAGCACAAGTGATGATGAAGTGCACAGATTTGTCAGAGACCTTCCGCTGCTGGAAAACGAGGGTCTAGCCCAGACCAAGGACTACAACACACTGAAAAAAAAATATTAGACAATTTGGCTTTAGACGGGTTTTGGATGTCATCAGAGGAGTTTACGATGGTTTCAAGTAGAGCAATTGCATTTCTGCGACCAATGTTGACGACAAATTTGCCAGAATAGGGCGAGTGTGTTCCTCCTCCCAGAAGAAGGTTTCTCGCCGACAGGCCCTGTGTGGACTGGGTTTTAAAATGCATTATGGGCTGTAGAATCACAAGCAGACGTGAGACACATCGCCGTTTACACTTGTGTCCATCCTGCGTCTCCGAATGTGTCCAGCTGACGACTTGTGTTGCAGATTTCGTAACTTTCGCTACGTAGTTATCAGCCACGTCAGTCAAGTGCCAGATTTGTGTAGCTAGCTAGCAGCGAAGCTGCGTTACAACCCTGAAGATGTTTTCAGAGCTAATACGAACTATTCCAACTGTCGAGACTGACTGGACGAAGTCATTTGTGACTAGCCAAATTTACGACTAAATAAATACTATGTCCAGAAGTCAAGACGTATTTCCCTGTTACCTCAGGAGACGCATTAGGACACATTAACGTTTACACCGGTCGGGTGTAGCTCAGCGGGAAGAGCAGCCGGTTCGAGCCAAATGGGTAATTGCACCATGTGATGCTGTGTATGACTGTAAGTGATTAATAAATTATACATTATTATTAATATATGGGGTTTGAGCGATCGGATCATAAAGCTTAAAGCTCCTTTACACCAAAAATGCATTTTAAAACCAAGTGTAAACAGCGTCATAGTGGATCACACTCTTGAAAACCACCTATTGCTTGAGTGGGAGTGAGTGCCTTGGTTGTCATGGCGATGCAGAGTGGCTGTTTCTAAACACATTGAAGAGCGGGGCGCATGCTTCGAAAGTCTGGCATGACTGGAGAAAAGTTTGAAAAATGCTGATCTAAAGCAATTTGGTTATCCAACCACAGACGTAGTTTTCCGTGACTGCAGGCAGAGAAGCCGTGTGTGGAAAATTCCTGCTGAGAACAGTACCAGAGCGACCATGATTGATTGACTCTGAGGATTGACAGTGAAGATCAATCCATCATGGCGCACTCCACCAGCTCCCAAGGTCTGGGACCTCATTTTCTATTTTTTTATCTGGTTCATTGCTACAAATGGAAGGAGCCTTGAAGGATCCTCAAGATAGACATTTGTTCTATATACAGAGATGGACACACACCAACATGTTTTATAAACCAGTCAGCATTCGTATTCATTTAAATACGCATGCTTTTTAAGTTATATTCAATTCCTCGAAGGCTCAAAAATCAACAATCACAAGTTTTACAAGTAAATATTTGAATACTTGAGATGCATTAGACAAAGACTTAAATATGAATATAATATCCTGGATTTAAAGAAAAAGAAGAAGATGTGTTCTCTCTGCTCTCAGCTCATTGAAGCTTACTTTTAAAGAAACCTGACTTAAAAAGTAAAAGCATCCGCCTCACACACAGCACAGGTAGCATCAGGCTACCGCTAAAAAGAGACTCACCGCCTAACGCTTTTATTCATTTGGAAACTCAGGTAAGAGAATTTGCACCGTTAGATAAACGTGCTGATGTAATGTGCATGTCTTACAGAAGGATACTGTGAATAAATCCAATTTAAGAGCTTTGTTATTTGACTTTGAGCAGCATGGGGTCACAGTGGGTCGCACAGCTGCTTCACAACAAGAAGGTTCCACAGGAGGCCCGTCTGTGTTGGGTTTGCGTGTTCTCCCCACGTCTGCGAGGGTTCCCTGTGGTTACTACACCTTCTTCCCACCCTCCAAAAACATGCATTATCTGCTAATTGTTGACTCTAATTTGCTCCTAGGTGTGACAGTGAGTTGTTTGTCCGTGTTTGCCAGCCCTGTGACAAACTGATGAATTGTGCAGGACGTACTCCTCCTCTCACCCAATGACAGCTGAGGTAGGCTCCAGCCCCCTCTGTGACCCTGTAAGGGGTTAGCGGTGACAGAAAATGGACGGATGGGTGGAATATTTTAGTTTACATCGTGCTCACATCAATGGAGGTTGATGCGAGCAGAATGGAGGTTGTGGACATGTATGCAGAGAAGAAAGATGTTTGCATGATTTCTATGTGCACGAGTTTTAAGAATGAGTGATGTGTGCATGTGTGTGTACTTGTGTGTGCACGGGACTAAGAAAACCATTAGTGAGACCGGTGGATGTTCATTTATCTTGGCTGTCACAGGCGGTCACTGTCGGTCGGGCGGGGGGTTACATTAGACAGAGTCCATATGATCAGTCTCTTGTTTCAATCCATTTGTGTGTTGTGATATTACTGGCCTTTCTCTCTGGTCCTCTCTTGACACGCACACGCACACACACACACACACACACATTCTCTTTACATCAGGATAACCGCTCATTTCTTCAACCCCTCGGGGAGATGGTTCGGAGGCAGCATTTCTGCTATAATTTCATTTAAGCAGCATACTCAACGATGTGCATGCAAAATATATGCTGATGTCCCTGGAAAATTCATTTGATGTTCTTTGTAAATTCCACTGGCAGAGTACATTAAAAGTGGTATATACTTAACTAGATAAGAATAATTAGATTTCACAGACTGGGTGTTTCAATACACCAGTGGGAAAAAACATTAAGTCAGAGCGACACTTTCCTCTCTTAAGCTTTTTTGACTCACGGCACCAACAGGAAAAAGGGATGAAATATTAAAGATGCGGTCAATAAGTCACCGTGTTAATGTCATCCAAGTGGATCTAATCAATGCAGACGCTGGATCCGCAATAATTACAGCGCCATGTTACTAGTTGTTGCCGGTGTCCAATTATCAATCGCAAAGGCGATGAGCATCTTGTTAGCGTTAATGCTACCTGGCACCAGAGAGACGGGGTTAGCGAGCGAGGCTGTCGGTGTGATGTTAGCGCTATCTAGCTGTTTGCTATTCTGGGCACGCGGGTACCGCCAAAGATAAAGCGCGCTGAGGAGACGACCGGGTGGGTGAGTGGACTTCAGATGTAGAGGGTCAACGCTGCAATGGTAGGGAAGAAGACGAGCGTGATCTTCTTCTCCCAGAGGGAGTGGGCTTAAGTAGAGTTAGCGGGGAGAACATGAAGAAGACTGCAGTGAGACTCCACCGGAGAAAATCTCACGTCAATCAATCCAGACGGAGTTTGTGAAAAGGTTTGGAGTAATAATGGTGCGTTTTATTCAGACAGATGTCGGTGGGTAAACGGATTCAATGCTAGGAGAACCGGTAGGATTAACTGGATCCGCTACAGCTAATGCATATTTAAGTGATGTTGTCTCGTAGCCGTGATCTCAGTCGACACCTAATGTTAGCCAGACATGAAACTGGAACGCCCCCCAACTTTTTCAAACAAGTAACTTTGTTTGAAAGAAGAAATAGTCTTCTTAGGAATGTTGGGTTCAGCCTTATAGATAAGGTCGAGGGCTCAGACCTCTGGAGGGAACTCTGACTGGAGCGTCCTCGGTGTCAGAAGGAGACAGTTGAAGAAGTTTGGTCATCTGATTAGGACGCCATCTTTTACAGGTTTACAGGAACGTCCAAGTACGAGGAGTCTGGGTAGACCCAGAACTCTCTGGATGGGCTATATATCTCATCAGACTTGGGAACATCTTTGGATCCCCCCCAGGATGAGCTGGAGAGTAATGCTGGTACGTCTGTACGGCCTTACGCCACACTAATATTTCCACAAATGAAACAATCCAGTGTTTGAACCTGGTTCTCATTGTTTCCGCTGGTTAAAAACACCAACAGGGGGCTCCAGATGGAAAATAAACTCTTCAGAGTGTCATTCTGGAGGGCCGTTAGGGTTTAACCTCTCGCCCTACTCCTTCTCAGAGGGACTTCTCGCACCACCTGAAAGTTTAGGATCTTAGAGTCGCTGTTTTGGCGCTTCTCCAGTTCATCACATTCAGAGTCATTCATGTTCAGAGGCTATTATTCTAAAAACGTTTCTCTCACGATGCTGCACAGTCCAGTCAATGCTGAGTGAGTCCTTATCATATATATATATATATATATGTATATATATATATATATGTTAGCATGTCGGAGAATTAGCCATGCTAAATGCTAGGCTAACTTTGCTGACTTGGCCTTCTACTGTGAACCCAGTTTTAACATGATGTAAATGTGATATTATAGTCATATTAACACTAACTGGTGAGGCTGCTCTCTGAGCAGAACCCTAAAGTCGTCATTTTTCCCAGGAAAAAAAAAAGGAGCGTTTTCTGGAGGAAAGACAGAAACGTTTTATTCATGAGCTCTATTGTCATTTCCGTTTTGCAGCGTTTACTGGATCCTGTTGTCATTTATGGTCAGGTTAGTTTCTTTCCTCCCCTCTTCAAATAGATGAGAGCAGAAGAGATAAAGGTGATGAGAATGGTATGTTGATGTAAACTGAATAGCCATATCATTAAAACCAATGACAGGTGAAGTCAGAATAACAACCTCCCTTTGGCGCTAATGAACCTGTCACTGAGCGCAGAGGTTTAAACGGTATTCCTGATTAAAGTAAGTGGCATAAGTACAATCCATCCATTTGGAGGCATCCCAATAAACTTCACACATAGTGCTGACATAGATAGAGACCGACAGAACCGTCATCAGAGGATTTCTACATCAAGAGCTGAAAACGCAACGTAAGATTCTTTCTTCTTTCTTTCTTTCCTCAACAAGATGTAAGCGGAACATCTAATCCCACCGGTTACCAATGTAGAAAATGTTCAACTACTAACTTCACAGAGCGCCTGTGCATAGACGGGGATCATTGGATGCTCACTTTGACTCAAGACAATTTGTTCTCTTTATACCGGACTGAAATTATGCTTGCAGTGCATTTCACATTCTCCCATCAACCTGAAGGGAAGATCCAGCTTCATGTCATACTGAAGAGTAAAGACAGAGACGGCGCTGGCTGGAGAAGACTGTTTACTGATCTACTCCATGAATGCACATAACTCTCCAGGGTGTCAGACAGTGATGAAGCACCCGTATTCAGACATATGCAGTAGAAGACGAAGAAAGGACGCCTCCGCAAAGAAACCTGTGACAAAAAAATCGAGTATATTCTTTCTGGTCTAATCATGTGATATGATCAGAAAGGATGTCTGAAAATGAAATCTAATTTTCAGCTTTTATGCTCCTTAGTATCGTTACAAGGAGAACATTTTGTGTTTGGAGTCCGTGTCCCAGAGATTCAGTAGGTCCATCGGTCTTCCTGCCTCGCCGCCTTAGCTACCAGAACACCAGCAAATAAAAACCCGCTCCTATTCTCTCCAGCTCATCGGTGAAGAACAATCAACCGGTCCTGAATGCAATCCATTTCACCCCACAACAGCCCCAAAAATCCACCCCACCCACCTCTGTGTCTCCATTTTCACCATTATGGTAATGACAAAGTCAAAGAGCCTCACAGAAAGACTCGACTTTAATAGAGCTGTGTGTGTTCTGGTGTGACAGAACTTATTCTGGGAGACAAAGGAAGTGACAGAGAAGTGAGGAATCAAAGCACATTAGAGTTGGTTAATAAATCAGGTCCATTATGACCTGCAGACAAGGAGGGAAGTAGGTTAAGTTTGTTTAATCTCTGTTTAGTCAGATCATGTTAACTAATCTTTCATGTTTCCTGGAACCTAGATTATCTTCTTTTTCTGCATTGTATTCAGAACGGTTGAAGGTTTGACCGCTCGGGAAATCTTCTTCTTTGGGGTATTTTCCTGGTCAGTAACCACGAGGATCTACGCAAATCAGCCACAACATTATAACCACCGGCCTAATTTCTCGGCATTTCAGTTTATGCGCAGCTATAATTAGATTGCCATGTCCATAAACTGATTCCATCCTGTGAAACATGGCAAAAATCAAACCATTCCTTTCTACTTCGGACCTCGAATGCATCCTTCCCACCCTCTGAATTGTGAAATCCCCTCTTTACCTGTCAGAGGCTCCAGCTTGCCTTTGGCCAGAACACTGCAGCTAGACTTTTAACTGGGATTAATTGAAGATCACACTTCTCAAATTTTATCCTCGCTGCGCTGGCTGCATGTGAAGTACAGGATCGATTTTAAGATCCTCGTATTCACCTAAAAGGCTCCTTGGCTTAGCTCCCTCATATATCTCTGAGCTGCTGAGCCACTATACCACTTAACGGCCCCTCAGGTCTTCAAACCAGCATCTGCTGACCAAAAACCAAAGGTAACCGCGCTTTGCTGGCCAAGCCCTTAAATTATGGAACGACCTCCATGCTCCTCTCAGATCAGCCGAGCCTGTCGGCTCCTAAAAACTCAAATTATCAACCGTCTTTTTTACAACAAATGTGTTTTATGCACTGAATGTTTGGTGTGTGGGAGGAGCTAAATAAATAAAGCTTTACTTTCTTACTTACGATTATTGTGGATGTCTTTTTTTTTTGGCTCCCAAACCTGCTCTATGATGCACCGGGTGTTCTGAAGCCTTCTAGCAGAATCTTAATTCATTTTAAGGAGTTTAAAAGGGAGTGGCTCTTTAAGATTGGACGGCATGGGCTAGACTTCCCTGTAGGTATTTCTACCACAGTCCTCAAGTCAAGTCAAGTCTTTTTTATATATTTTTGTTCAGTTGTGCAATTCATTATCATTACTGTTTCCAATTTTCAAGATATTTGTGTTTTTCTTTTGGTCGTTGGCAAACCGAATAAATTACTAAAACTTACTAAAATACATTACTAAAAAAAATTGTATTTGTCGGCAAACTAGACGGAACTCCTTTGTCCTTGTATTTGTGACGTATTGACGTACCGAGGAAGTTTGGATCCCGGTACAAATACAACAATACGTCATCAGAGCATGACTTTTGTCTTTAAATGAGAGCCCTCTAGTGGCAGAAATGACATATTTCACCCTTCAATGTGAGGCCACAGGCTTTTCACCGGGATTATTGATTGACTGAACGTCAGCGTGTCGAAGAGTAAAGAGACGCTCTAAACACCTTAGAACACATCAATCTAATCAATCAAATATAAAATGCAAACTGCCCAGTCATGATTGCAGAGACTTTGAGCAGAACACACATCCATCTAACGCTGCAATCTAATTTGCCAGTCTGGGAGAGCGTGCTGAGTCAGTGCAGCAGCGCCGTCTCATACCACAGCCTCCGAGATGAGATTACACACAGCACACAGCGTGTCATCGAACCCCTCGCCACCGCCCTCTCCCCCCGACGCCACTCTTGCATTGATGAACAGACAGGCAGCTCAGTGAGAGGGGGAATCATGCATCTTATTCTGTGTCAACCCACAAACCTTGATTGGAGATGACACCTGAAGCCAGAGGTTCTCATTCGGCATTTAACAAAGACACACAAATAGATGGTAACGTCTAGAATATTGCCTGTAATTGATGAAGCCTTCTTTTTACAGGAAGTCAGGAGGGTCTAGAACGCTTTTATTTGTCATTGCGAGATTTTCCAGTGTAACATTGATGGAAATCCTCTTTACAAGCTTAGAAAGAGAAAGAGGATGGAATTCTGTGGAGGGTACTGGAGAGGATCTCTGGATTGGGAGTCCAAGCGTCTATTGATCATCGTCTCCAGCACAGATGACCTGAGAATCAACAATCTTTTCTCCAGGATCGCCGGCTCCCACTTTAATCTCTGAATCCTTATCTCCATGAAATGAGGCAGTGGCGCCCAACCTTTATCTCATCTGGGCTTTTCTAGCTCACTAGTTACAGTCGGGGAAAACAAAAAAAAATGAGCAGCCCAACCAATTTAGGAAAGCTGTAATAACCTGTTGACAAAGAGCAAGTGTCAGATGGAGATTTTTAAATTGGCCATCTACTGTATATAGGGGAAGCTGCCTCGCATCATTAATGCAGCCATGAAGGCTTTAAAAGTAGTGGAAGATTTAAATCTAGGAGGCGGCGTGCATTACTGCTACTGATGTGTTCATGTAGATTAAATGTGTATACATACGTGTGCCCTTACCTCCATCTCTGGAGGACTCTCAGGTGGGAAAGAAACGTTTGCAGCTCCTGGCATCACTGGTTAAATGAAACTGTCGGATTATTAAAAGGAATACTTTTAATTATGGAAGATACATGGACTATTCCACTTTTCTAATCAGTCTGCAGACAGCCCGGCGAAGGATAATTTCATCACTGCATTAAAAAAATGCTGCTGCTTGCCTGCAATTTCACACTCAATTACAGCACTGATGCAAACTTCCTAACAATATGAGACAACTTCAAACTCTTGTCCACGTTACTGACTTTCAATTCATTTTTTCACTGCTCCACCTGTTCTGTTTGTTTCACCGTCACCCTGTTCGGATTCTCAGACGCCAGAGGTTGGAATAACCAACCTGCAGCCTCCCTTACTTTTCTGAAAAGTAAAGGAGTCCAGATCACCAAGCTCAATGAAAAGAAGTTCCTCTCACCCTCGTAGAGGGGGAAAGATATTCCCCATCTTTCAGGAAGATGCTGCAGAAACGTAGCGATCAGGAGGAGATGGAAGAGAGACATTTTCTGGAGAGATAATATGGAGAAAGAAGGCAAGAACTTTATCCCTGCCACTTTGCTCGTTCATTGATCCGTTAGCTTCCAACTTCCCTCATCTTTCTAACTCCAGGGAACTTAAATCCTAACTTTCAAGAAGATTCTACAGAAATATAGAGATTTGTCCGGCGGTAAACATCAAGAAAAGGAATTCCTTCCATGCAGCTTGAACTTATTCCCAGTGCAATCGACACCCAACTTCCATCAGCCTGAGTCTAGAGTCCGCTCAGGTTAACTTAAACCCCAACTTTCAGATACATGCTGCAGAAATGTAGCGATCAGACAGGAGAAGAAGTTCTTTCTGCAGACACAGGCTGAGGGCAGGGTCATGTAGAGGAAACCAAGAAGATGGAGAGTCACCCCAGGAGGTGTAACCCCATCCTTCCAGAAGATGCTACAGAGCTGTAGCGATTCAACAGGAGAGACACAATCCTGCACACATGGACTAAAAGACCAGATGACACTGAGACGGAGGTCAAACTCAGGATGCAACTAAGCAGGAATCCATTCCATACAGTGGTACTTGTTCATTGTGATGTCATACTCCAGCTTCCCTCCCCTCACCCCTCAGAGTCTAGAGTCACCTCAGGGAACTTGAGCCCCAACTTTCAGTGACATGCCAGAAAAGCGTCGCGATCAGACAGGAGAAGAGGTATTTTCTGCAGACACGGACTGAGGGCAGGGTAATAAGGGAAGAGAGGGAGGGTGCCGCACTCCCAGAACCCTTTCTTATGAAAATACGATGCAGCTCACCGCAGGAACAAAAAGATTTATCTGCGGGTCGACAACGTGTGAAGGAAGGTGAAAACGGGGGGGGGGAAGATTTCTGCAGCAATCCGGGCAGGAATGCCTGTGAAATGTAAACCAGCTGTCTGTTTTCATGAAAAAGAAAGAACATCAAAGAGAACAGAAAACAAGTTAGTGTTCCTTTAAACCTGGCAGAAAGGATGGGTGGGAATTTAAACGTGGGGAATCAAGCTGGACAGATTCAACGATGATGGATGCAAAGACGGTCACATGTACTGTGTGTGCGTGTGTGTGTGTGTGTGTGTGTGTGTGTGTGTGTGTGTGTGTGTGTGTGTGTGTGTGTGAGTGGGGGGGTCTTCAGGTAAGGGTTTTGCAATTACAGGAATGTCCAGACCAGGAAGAAAGGCTGTAAATTGTTCTGTATATAAGTAGTCTCTAAAATAAGTGACTGGGGGAAAATCTGCTTCCTTATGCTGCCAAGAGCTCAAGGGGCTTGGCAGGAGCCCCTTGTGATTAAAACCGCTAAACAGTGATTGCATCACACCAACAGTGTGTCAGGGAACGCAGAGACGTCACCGTCAGGGCGACTGAGGCAGAACGTCACTGCAGACCGACCAGTGACGACAGCAACACAGAGTTTAAGGGATAAACTCAGGGATTTATCAGAACACAGAACAAATAGGACCTTCATCCCGGGGTCCATCAGCCAGCGAGCGAATCCTTAACAGTAGAAGAGATTAAAATCCCTTCTAATCCTTCTGCTCCGTCACACATTTCATAACCAGGTCCTCGTCATCTCGGCTGGAATCCTGCTGCTGAGGCCTGATGAGTTGCTCAGGCACTCCGAGGGCAACGTGTCGTAATCAGAGCAGAAAATTGATGCCGGCGATAACGAAGGGCGGCTTCACTTCCACGTCCTGTCGTCCTGTGTTCTGCTGTGAACTGGCTCCAACATGAGACACGGCGGGGGGCGCTAAATGAAATGTAAATCGAAGCCAAGAGTTATACATCCGTAGCTGGTTATCTAAACGGTGTCTTTCTTTAGTTCCCCTTGCTTTTGCATTCAACAAGGATTTTTCTAAGAAGCCCCTCGGAACAAAAAAACGATGTTGCTAACTTAGCTCGCTAGTTCATGGTGCGGTGCGGCGCCGTGTACACCGCTGCAGTATACATCGATACTACAGTAACTACACGTATACTACGTCACCTCAGGGAATAGAACACATGGCCAGTGAATGCAAACACTTTTGATATCAAAAAATAATTTAAAAAAAAAAGTAATTTAATTAAAAATAATAATAATAATAAGTTAATAAAAAGAGTATGAAGGAATCTAAATGAAAACATTTTAAATAATAAAAATAAATAAATAAAAAATACATTTAGTAAAATGTTGATGAACAAGGAATTTCTTTATTTTTTTTAATATTAAACAAATATAGAAAATTTAAAAAAAAATTTAAATTAAAAAAAGAATTTTCTTTTTTTGCCTTACTTGGTCTATGATACAGATCTGAACTCGAGTATTTTATGTAGCTTTACTTAGACAGCCTAGTAAATGTGAGGCGTTCAGTTCTGTATCGACACAATGGATGCATATTCAGTGGTCTGAGTGGCTCCGCCTTTAAAAGGCAGTAGAGGTGATAACAGAGGGGAATCAGACTTCTGTAAAAACACAAGGGGGAAAAGGCAGGACGGGAGATGAAAATGAGCGAATCCCAATGATGTCAAATGAAAATGTTGTAACTAACGGAGACGACAGTGAGGTCCTGGAGCTCTCGGCCCTCTGAGCAGGACTTTTTCCATGTTAATCCAATCAAGCGTAGCTCGTTGAATACGTAATATGTGATATTTAATCTGTAAGCTGGCGCTGCTGTGTTACACCTCATTCCTCTTTTGCACACAGAATGAATATTAAATTGACCCACCAGTCCACCCGTGTTGGTTTGGTCATTGAAAAGTCGGCCTTGTGGAAAAGGGCTTTCCTTGCAACCATGTTGCTCAATCTCTACGAAAAAACGGCGTTGCCTTGCCAGATGTGCGCGTGACAGCGACTCAGCATGTGTTAACAGTAACAATCAGTTACCTCTGGTGGGAACGGAAGTGAAAAATCATTATTCTCCTTCTGAATAATGAACGATGAATCAATTTTCTGCAGTTCATTCATCTTCAAGTTTCACAGCGGCGCAGTCATCATTCCGCTGATGGAAAACACTCGCAAAGTCGTTCCCTCTATTACGTCGGAATGCAATTTTATCCACTTGAATAACTGAAAATTATGCACAATGTATTTGCAGAACAGTTTCTCCTAAGATGTCTTTTATTAGCTTTTAGCACCGTTCCACAACTCAACAACTCATGAGACAGACTGACGCAGGCAACACTTCCTGAACCGCCGATCCTACTGGTCAGATCCTACAATCATCATAACCGACAGAAGAGCTAATACTTTAAAAATGTATCCATTTGTTTGTTGGTTTCTCAAAAAAAAAGGTCTTTTAAATGGGTGGTTACTATTCAATTATGATATGGGCATCAATATCAAACATCCGGTGACAGTGAATCTCTAACATGCACATTCTCGTAAATCCTAAAGACCATACAGTCCGTATAAATCACTCCTCATCCTCCAAGACCGCTGCATATTACCGTGGTCATAAAAATATTCCAGCTCTTACAATTAGGATGATATGTGTTGTGTCCAGGCAGCAGTTTCAGTTGGAGGCCTTATTGGTTCAAGAACAAATAGGCAATATTGAGTGGAGGGATGGGTTGTGCCCTCCAGAGGAGGGATCACATCCTGATTTGTCACCTGGCCCTGGTTGCTATGGAGACAGATGATTTCTCCTGCACTATGATGGAGCCCAGGGGACGTTTAAATGGATGGGGTAAAAATGGAGAGTGTGTTGCTGGTGAAAACCCTTCACTCTGTATGCGACTCTAATGTGACAGGCGGTGATAGGCACCATTTGTGAAACCCTTCATTTAACCGTAATGACAAAGGAGGGTGTTACTCCCTCCCCGATCTTCCTTCCCTCTGCCTCCCGCTTCAAGTCCGGGCAGACGGCCTGCGGGGAGGTAATTGCGAAACCAGTCATAATGACCTACCTGCTCTGCTTAATATATGAGCACAGGAGGGAGCAGGCTGGAGGAGGAAGTGAAGGATTCCATACAATCCTTCCTTGAGTAACACAAAGGAGGAAGACAGAAAAATGGTGGCACTATCAAAAAAAAAAAAAAACCTGTGCAAGAATCCAGAGTTTTACCAATATTTTAGGTCTCTAAACCAACTTCCTGTTTACCCATCGCTTCAGCCCCATTTGCTTTCCTCATCTTTGTCAAACAGGCCAGGCATATCCCTTTGTGTCTATCTATTACCTTCATCCTTCATCTATCCTTGTATCCTTCTATCCTCACACTGTGACTTCAGAGGCCAACTATAAAGCAACTGATTGATCTGATAAATTGATTGATCTCCAGCAACATCTTCCCTTTGCTCAGATGAAGGCTTGATAGCTGAAATGTGAGCAGCAGTTGGAAAAAAGAGCTACCACATTGGTCGAACAGACCTGATCTTCTTGCATGGGTTGTTTTTTGTTACTGCCACCATTTTTCTCTCTTTCTTTGCTCTTTAAATGTTTTGGTTGAGCAAAATATACCAAGACAAAAGAAAAGAAAATGCCGCTCAGTCCTAAAAGCGACACACGTTGTTTGTAGACATGGATAGAAGCACGTCTCACTCCCCTAAGGGTACCTTTTAAGCAAATGTGCCACCTTTCTGTTCTGCTGCCCCCCGTCTGTGGAATGCCCTCCCTGACCATCTGAGGGCTCCACAGACGACTGACACATTTAAAAAAGGACTTAAAACTTTCCTTTTCAGCAGAACCTATAACTTTAACTTTAATTAACATTGCTGCTTTTTGGTCGGGTTTTTATATAGTTATTATTTTATTATTCATTGGTGCTTTTATCTGCTTTTACTTTGTAGCACTTTGAGATTTGATCCAAATGTAAAGTGCATTATAAATTAAATGTATTATTATTATTATTATTATTATTATTATTACCTCAGAAGCTCCGTCAGTGCTTCGCCCTTCGTCGTTGCGGTGTGACTGAACACTTGGGAAAGTTAATGGCCACTTTGAGGAGCTCCCAAAATCTGGAGTACCCCCCATTGCTGTATAAAACATTTATTTTGCCTTTCAAATGAACCTGCTGTGAGAAACGACTCAATAATAAAGACCCTTGGTTCAGTGTTCTCACACTGCTCTACTGTTTTCCATCATTTAGGAGCTCCTTTAAATCCTTAGAACAGACCCTGAGACTGTCTAAGGAATGTTATAAGGTCTCCTCTCTCGCGTTGGTTGAAGCCTTCAGACGGTGTTTTGCGAGAAACGGCTGATTTTGCATTTCAGGGAAAAACTCTCCGGTCATCTAATGGTGAGCTTTCACTGCACCTCTCAGGATGAGGAGGGAGAAAGAGAAACTAGGGCAAAGCCAGGGGTGGAGAAAAGAGTTTAAAAAAAAGTTGTGTAAACCTGAGATAAAGAAAAAGGAAAATGAAAAGCATTTTCCACGCGTGCAAAGAGGTCCATGCTCTTTCCTTCACAGTGGAGGGGCCGAGAGACGGAGAACAATTGTGAATAGCAGCATGTGGCCAATCTCCTCCAGAGCCATAAGACATCTATTGTTGATGGGAAATCTGTGGAGTAAGAGAGGGGAAGCTGTGATACCTTATTTAATGCTCTCTCTCTCTTTCTTTCTTTCTAGCACAATCACAAGCCTTGTCCCAGCATCCTTGTCCCAGCATCTATTAAGAATGTGGTCTCGGCTTGGCTTTAAAAGTGTCGTGTGCTCCAGTTGATGACCCACATACGCAGACGCGGCGGTGATGACGTCATCCGCAGAGGCACGAACGTCCCTTTAATCCTGCGTTTATTCTCTGGGTCTGGTCGGCTCCTTGCTTCCTAGTGAATACGTTAAGTGGTACGTTATGAGAGAGCTCCAGTAGGAATGAAGTAGTCCGGAGGGAAAGAGGGAAGATATCTGAGGAGGATTAGATGATTGATGTAAACTGTTCCATCAGCCATAACATTAAAACTAGCTCTCTTCTGACGTGCAATGTCTGTCCTGATACCTTTCTATCAGAATCAGCCTTAACCCGTTCAGCAATTCTTTTACTGTATTGTAGTACCATCGCACTAACTTCAAAGACACATTGTTCACTTGTTACAGACAGGAGCCACTGGAATAATAAGAATAAGATTATAATTGTTATTCTGATTCACCTGCCAGTGGTTGTAATGTTATGACCAATAAGTGTAGCTGGTAATTTAGCAAACTATTCCCAAAAGCACCACTACAGCTCACAAATGAACAAATGCCTAATTTTGGTTTCACAAGGTACCGATCATCTGTTGCCATGAGCGACAGTGGAAACAGCGGCAGTCTTTGTAAATCCAAAATGTCTCATTCTAACACATTTTGGTACAAACAAACCATAAGAAACAACATTTTTATACTTGAAGACCATATTGTGGATTAGGCAGTTACTCTATAAACCTATTTTTTGATGTCACGGCATTCCAAAGCACTCCAAAACCAAACAACCAGCGTGGTAACCAAGGTGACTTCTATTGAAAACAGATCCCAGATACTACCTTGCAAATAAAAGACCTTATTTGTGTAGGTAGCTGCAGAGAAAACAGAGAAGGAGATTGATTTGGGGGTTTGTGACTATTTGTGAGTTGCTTTTGTGCCACTATTTCTGAAAGAGGTTAGCACAGGGGGCAAATTAATCTCCCGCCCACGTCGGGCTAAAAGGCGCTGAAAAATACAACTAAGGTTTTCAAGGACGCTGGATGGGTAAAGAGAATTGACGTGAGGGGCCCATTTCTAAGCTTCTCAGCGGGCTGGTAACAAAAAAAACAGGAGAATAACACATCCTTGAGTCTGTCCAATAGCCACAGAGCCTAACCCTACTTTTTACAAGGGTTCCACCGAATCACCTTTCATTTCTTCCTACAGAAAACCCTTTAGGCTACTGGGAATAGCCTGTTTATAAATGTGTAATAATATATTAACGACTTAAAAATCAGATTTTCTATCAGTGGTATGGCGATATGGCTAAATCTTGTTTTGGATTATGAAAAATTAAGCAGATTAAAGTGAAAGACTGATCAAACATCCTTACGTGTAATCATCTCACTAGTGTAATACTGATTCACAACAAAAAGATCAAAGAGAAAGATTCCCGATTGGCTGCGCTTATCTTCATTGGCTGGGACGTCTTATATAATTGAGCAATTTTCTTTTTGACCATATATGACCTCTTCAGGAAGATGCCCAGTCTGTGCTGGACTTCATTTAAATTCAGGCTGAAGGTGCCAATCAGCATCGGTCTGAGATGATCGGGAAAAATAGAACCATCACAGCTGATTTTACTTTTGACTTTTATTTAATGCTATCCAGCATAAAAGTAGGGCACAGGAGCTCTGGGAGCCAAACATTGAAATTAAATCACTGCACTAAGGCGTTGGCTTGCAGTGTCCCAAACTGACTTTTCATCACTTTCCCACACCCTTTTAAATCTGATCATGTCTGAACACAGGACTGGAGATTCTCTAAATAGCCTGAAGTCTTAAGACGCTCCTAAAACCTTTCCACCTCTTCCTTTGCTCTGGGCTCTGGGTATTTTTTCCCACCCCCTGTTGTATTCCCTGCCTGGAAACGATCCATGATGGCCAGACTCCACGTCTCTAGATGCCGCTGACAGAACCCTAACCCTAACCCCTAACCCTAACCTGGGGCGTGGCAGGTTGAGATGAGGAATAAAGAGACGACGGACGGCAGCTACAGGAAATCATATAGCGAACAGATGTCATGAAAGAAAACAAAAATCATCTAGATTTATCTTCATCGTTTCCCCTAAATCAAAACTTTTGTTTTTAAAGCTGCTTTAATTGCAACTTTTATAGCCGCGATGCAGCCACAGAGACTAATCATCCGAAACCAAAGCCCCCCATGGCTGCAAGGAGCTTATTAGCGAGTTTTCGTTCATTATATAACTACAAAACAACTCAACTGTTTTGGTTTGATCTCAAAGTTTACTCACAGCAGGAAGCTGTTTTGAGCGTGTTGTTGAGCGTTTGCTTTCAGCAAGTGTATCTGCAGAATTTAGCGGCAGATTAAGGAGGAGGGAGTGACAAAAACAGAAGTAAAACAAATGGGATATTGAATTTAAACGTGGGGTTCAGAAACATGCATCGCTGTCACTCCAATCTGAATGAACAAAACGTGCGAAGCCACCTTAAAGCTGATGCTATGCTAACAAGCATCAAGGTATGTCATGTATAACCAATGAATGCAGTAAAAACCTGAACTCTCAAACAGTCTATCGAGGCTTAAAGGTGCGGAGCCTCGACATAAGACGCCCCTGCAAACAATCCAATTGATCTGCTTTGATTTATGTCAGTCAGGCTGAGAAAAGGCCGTGGATTCCCACATGGAAGTATTGAATTATTCAAAGATGAGTGAAGTGAACGCATTCATCGGTGGAAAACAAGACCCCGCATGAACTCAGCAGCTTATTAAACATTATAAGCAGGACTTTTGCTCCACTATGGAGGATGTTCGTTGATAGCCTTGGCTATACATGGATAGAAGCACGTCTTGATAGCCTCAGAAAAGTCCCCAGAGTCCAGAGTGATTGTTCTCCTCACATTATATATATACATATATATATATATAATATATATATATATACAAGATGAAGCTCCTGGAGTCGATTCATATGCACAAAATCTGGACTAAACTGGACAAATGGTTTTGAATTTATGTCCAATAAACACTTGTTTTTTTGTAAAAAAAAAAAAAAAAAGGGGAATAAAAGAAGTAAATTAGGATCCTTTATGATAGATCTCCTTGAGTCGATTCGTTTGCTACCAATTTGGAGTTAATTGGACAAACAGTTGAGAAATTATTGCACGGAAACTTCTGGAGATAAAGCTCCCGCCTAGTGTCGGATATATACAACCCACATTTCCCAAAATCAGTCCAGTTCTTCCTCACACAAAGGTCTATGGAGATATAATTTTGGATAATGATTTGAGTTGCGGTGATAGATCCATAATATACAATACAAGTAGCATTTTAGCTACATGTATATCTGAGAAAAAGTAGGAGTATGAAAAAAAACTGCAGAGTTATGCTCCGGACAAATAACAGAGAATTCAACTCCTAATAACGGAAACAAAAACTCTAAAACGCTGAAAGTCATTAAAGTTACAGTTTGAGATTCTTGTGCGTAAGATTGTTTTGTTGAAAGATATTGAAAAGTAATAGAGATCTGCTCCAGAAAAAGGGAACGACTTTAACTTTATGACCATGGAGAACGAAAAATAACTTTATCTTCAGAACGTGATTGTTGTGTTTAAAAAACTTACTGAAAATATATTTGACTCAGATTCTGATTTATTATCTGTAAAAACAAAATGTGACAGACAGGACGGATGTAAGACCCCAATCGTACTCCCATTCTTTCTTCTTTTTTTTTTTTGTTATCCCGCTCTTACTTTATTTTAAGCAGGGAATAAAAAGTATGTAAATGTGACGCTTACTATTCAAGAGTCAGGATTTTTTTTTTCCTGGGGATAAAAGTTAGCGTGAATGTGAATCGGTTCCTCCCCCCCCCCAACGTGGAAACTCCCACACAACCACAAAAAAAATGTACAGCAAAAATACCCGGTGTTCTCTTTCTAATTTGCCCTGAGAGCAAATTCAACTTTTAATAAGCTGTAAAAGAAACGGTTCAGTGAGGAATGAGAGAGGGAGGGTCTGGGAGGGGAGAATAAAGGCAACGGATTCAAGCCTTGAGGGTCGCCACCAAAAGGAAACGAAGAAAGGGATTACAGTGACTAAATAAAAAAATAAAGGGGAACGGGGCGGTGGAGAGAACGACTGCGAGATTATAGGGGAGAGAAAGTGTGTGAAACAAAGGAGTGAGGAAGAGCGGGGACGTCGCTGGGGTTTGAATGTGGAGCAGAGGGAACGCCGCCGCGTCTCCCAGCATATCGACAAGATTCTGAAAGGAACGTTAAGTGTAGCTCCAATCTGGCCACATCGCTGTTTACTCCAGGGATTAAATTAACGAACACAGCATCCAATTTCATACCTGGCTTCCCGCCTCCGCATTCACAATGTGACATTTACTCTCTAGCATGATGCCCTTTCTCTCCCTCGCTCCCCTTGACTCCTCCCTCTCCCCCCACGACTCACAGATAACTGGCTGTGTAGCAAACGAGGCCGGCTCCTCACAGAAACCAAAAATATGTGCTTGTAGGATTAACCATTACACCCCCCCACATGTTTTTTTAAATTTATTTATTATCAGCTCAGCACCATGGGTGATCGGGCTTTCAGTTCTGCTGCCCCTCGTCTGTGGAATGCCCTCCCTGAACATCTGAGGGCTCCACAGACGACTGACACATTTAAAAAAGGACTTAAAACGTTCCTTTTTAGCAGAACCTATAACTTTACTTAACATTCATGGGTTCATGGGTATCCCTTTGAATAAATGGAAAATAATATTCATAACTACGTTTTGGTGTTTACTCTCAGTTGCTGCCTTTGTAGAATTGTAACATGATGGATCTGTGACATGGATTTTAAATGGTGCTGTATGGGTCTGTCTATGTTCTGGTATTTATTCACGTATCTCAAAACGTTTTTCAATATTTCCCTTCTGAAAACGAAAACGAAAACATGCACGGACCTCCATCGATGAATATTAACATTTCTCCGTTATCTGCCGGTGTTCACCTTGTTTGTGTTTATCTTTGAAGATTGATTAAACTGAAGGAAACTGTGTGACACAGTTTAGCCTCCATAGAATGACTTTGACGCCCACATCTAATGTCTGTATCGTTCATGATACCGCCTGGTGATGTACAACGCAGGGATGTAATGCTGCAGTGATGATGACATCATGCATCACGTATAAATCCTGCTGTGCCGGACCATACCAGCTAAAACCGGAGCTGGATTCCTCATGACAACGAGGACAAAAGCCCGTCCAGGAGCTGTAAGTAATATATATTGATTGTTTGTTAATGTTGGTTCTATATCCGTTTCATAAGATGATGCTGAAGCTCAGTGGATGAGAGGCGACTATCTGCCCTTCAGCAGACGTTTCTTAATGCGGCTTTAATAGAAACAAATCACAGCAATCGACTCCATCATCGTCTCTATCATTCCTAGGGTTCTGGTATTGACAACAGAAACGGTCCATTAGATCTCATTGTCCTTCGCTCCTCGCCGCTTAATGATGCTTTACATCACAAGTCCTCAAAATACCCGATTCATCCACGGACGTCACCTGAAGGAAGCCTGACAATATCAAAAATGTCAATCAACCATTTACCAAGGACATTTAGTCGACAAAATATTTGCAATAATTTCACAGGAGAAGAAAAAAGGAATTTGTTTCCAGTTTAACTGTGATTTTTTTTTCTTCCTTGATTGTTTTCTCCATCTTTGAGTGACTGATTCAGCAAACGCACGATGTCAGCGGGAGAAATGTTAATTAAATGTCAATTAAAAAAAATGTGCTAATGTAAAATTGTATATTTCTGTTGATTATTATGGAATGAAGTAAATGACAAAGGTCGGGACTTATGGGAACAATATCATTATTATCATCGTACGATAATCAATGTCCGTCTAGTTCTTCCTGTGGAAACGTCTGGCCTTCATCAAGTCCTGCTAGACAGCAAATCACCACATGTTTTATTCCTTCAACTAAAAACAGCTTCATTCAAAGCTTTTCATAATCTTATTTAACAAGTTTCACCTTATTCTTTTTTTTGTTTTTAATACGCCCACATGAAAATCCAGAATGAGACAACAGAAAGGTTGGGGTTTAGATCATTTTAATAACCTTTGTCTGAAGAAATATATGCAGTATATAAGAGTCAATGTCTTTGAAAATGTTAGAAAACTAGAAACGTCACAGTTTTGGGACTAATATGGAAGATTTCATCGGTAAAGATTGGTGGATCGGTTACTTAGTGATAAAACGCGTAGAGCTCTACTCCTTTTAACAGAGGCAGTAAAGACTTTGCAAACTCTTTCTTCAAGTTAGCGTTAGCATCATGGCTCCTCCATCCTCCATCACATCCCGTCCCGGATGTGATGGAGGAAGAAAGCATCGACCAAGTCTCATTAGGAGTTGATCGGCTTCCTTATGGGCTTCATTCCCTTCTAGCTAAGCAAGCAGCGAGTAAACTGACTGATGGAATCCAGTGCAGAGTTTGTGATGTTGCCTCCGGCTTTAATCAAAGAGAATTAGAGAGACTGTGGTGCCCCGAGGTGCTTGAGAGGCTTCCTGTGATGAGGGAACGCTGAGGAGGAGGTAGTGACCCAAAGTAAGAAAGGTGCAAACATGTCAGATATTTACCTGTTGTCTGTACCCTGAAATAACTTTTTACTGCATCTCTAAAAGAAAAGATTTACCTTTATGTATTTATTAATACTTTACACCAGCACAGAATTGGTTTCTAATGGAATTCCGCCTCCATGAAAATGTCCCATTTAACCAAGAATATGTTTTGTGTAAACGTTAATTATCTACGACAAACTATTTAGGCCACATTGTCATAAAAAACATTTTTTGAAATTGAGATCACGAGAATAAAGTTGTAATTTTATCGAAAAGAGGTGAAGAAGCGTGGGCAAACATGCTGCAGTGGGTGGAGAAGAGTGTCAGGAGTTATCTGTGACAGAGTGAGGGAAAGGTTTACAAGACGGTAGTGAGACCAGGTCTGCTGGATGGATTAAAGATGGCGGCTCTGACCAGAAGACAGGAGGAAGAGCTGGAGGTGACAGAGTTGAAGATGTTAAGATGTTCTTTGGGAGTGACGAGGAAGGACAGGATTAGAAAGGAGCACATCACAGGGACAGCCCAGGTTAAATGTGTAGGAGACAAAGTCAGAGAGGCCAGATTGAGATGGTCTGGACATGTGAAGAGGAGGAATAGTGGCTCTAACGGTAGAAGGATCCTAAAGATGGAGCTGCAAGGCAGGAGAAAAAGGGGAAGACCAAATAGGGGATTTCTGGATGTGGTGAGAGAGGAAATGCAGTTGGTTGACAGTGTGACGGAGGAAGATGCAGAGGACAGCGCATTACGGAAATAGATGATCTGCTTTGGCCACCCCAAAAGTGGACAGCCGAAAGGAGGAGGAGGAGGAAGAGGAGGAGAAGGAGAAGAAGAGCATTCAAATCCTCATTATTCCGCTAGAACTGATTCCACGTTTACAAGTTCCACGGCAAAAAGCAGTTAAAAACATTCTGTGTTTTCCAGACTATTTAACTATTTCTATAATATTAAAACAAATCAGGAATTTCTACTTTCACCTTGTTTAAAGTACATTTCTGCACCTTTAGCGCCAGCAATGATACAAACAAAGGTCCATAATTCTCACCCTAAAGCCCACTTCTGTACCTTTTACTGAAAAATGTACCTTTTGCTACAAAAAACAGTTCCCCTATTTCTATAATGGCTTGATAAACGGCTTAAACCAGTATTCAATAACCAAACTACAATATAGTGAGCCTCCAGTGTGTCCAACAGAACACACTGACTCCTCATTCATCGCTTAGAAAGAACAACACACAGACGCTTCCACTGCAGCACATCCATTTCACTCTATCTCGGGCGAAAACATCCCAAAACACCCTATTGGAACCGCCGTGCCAATTATCTAAAAATGTGTTCCAGAGCATTATCGCACAAATAAATGCTTCACTGCTTTCTATCCTCTGCAGAAAGATGGCTATTAGTGTGGCTTAAAGGGCATCAGGCAAGGCTCACATGGCCGGATTCATTTCTCTTAGCTACGTTCTGCCCAGAGAGTACAAAAATGGGCTTTAAAACATAGATAATTGTGTTTTTGTTTGATACTTTTTAATGCCTGAATGACAGGGGAGCCAATAAGCGTCTATCCCACTTGAGAAAGGCAGTTACTTTAATTGCAATGTTATCATCAGTCTCACTTCATTTCCCCCTTCCTGTCGGTTTCAGGCTTCTCAAGATCAAATGTTTGCGTTTCCATTAGTTTTTACATCCGTCTCAAACTACGACACTGTTGATTGTTTGTTTTTTCTAGCCCCGAAAAAGTCGGGGATATTATAATAATAACAATAATAATACATTTAATTTATAACGCACTTTACATTTGGATCAAATCTCAAAGTGCTACAAAGTAAAAGCAGATAAAAGCATCAATAAAAAATATAATAATAACTGCAAAAAAACATGAACAAAAAGCAGCAATGTTAATTAAAGTTATAGGTTCTGCTAAAAAGGAAAGTTTTAAGTCCTTTTTTAAATGTCTCAGTCGTCTGTGGAGCCCTCAGATGGTCAGGGAGGGCATTCCACAGACGAGGAAGAATTGGTCCGCATTTAGTCAAAATTTGGTGAATATGAATCAGAGATCCATCTTGTTTGAATTATATATTATTCTAATAGTTAATTTTCCTTCAGTGGGAGTATTTTTTTTTGTTTATTTGTTTTTTTTCCAAAAACTAAAAGAACTGAATGGATTTCGGGAAAGGTTGGTTGTATATTTCGGAAACTAGGCAGAGCTTTATCTCCAGGACTTTTCGGCCCAAAATGTCTCTTATTGTGTCCAAATGTGGTTCATATGAATCGACCTAAGGAGATCTATCTTCTTTATATCATGTTTTACTCACCTCAAGGAGTTTCTTCACGAAAAATAACAGAAATAACATCCTAAATCACATTTCCTCTGAGGAGTTCATTCACGGGGATTGCTTGTACAACGCAGAGGATTGGGGACTTTTCCGGGGGTAAACCTTGTCGTCGGGGACGACAGCGTAGGCCAATTTTTTATTTTCTTTTTAAATAGATTTAAATCAATAAATTTTACATTATAAATATAATTTTGGGATATTTTCAAATCCCCTTTTTTTTAAGACTGTTTAAAACAAATAATAATAATAATAATTTTCATATCCGTCAGTGTTGTTTAAGTATAAACCTGTACTTAAAACAATACTGGTTATAACCTTAACAGGCATAAGAAGAAGAAAAAAAAAAAAGAAGCTCTATGACATCTGGGCTTTTTTCGAACCTTTAGCAAATAAACGTTGACACTCACCAAACATGTTGCCGATGTGACCGTTTCTTGTCAAAGGCCGCAGCTCATTCTTTCCCCAGGCGTAGCGTTTGTAGTTGTCCCATGCAAACTTCATCATCTGGAACAGACAAACGACAGACGTAAGCCTCCGCAGCAGGACGTCATTAAAGCGTTAGAGCCGGGGGGCAAAGGGCAATGATGGCGTATTGATCAGACTGGATTAAGGAGAATCATGCAATTAACACAGGCGCACAACACGGCGCCAAACAATAGGCCTGACATTTCCCCTACAGCACGTCCTGATGGAAAGATTGACAGACGCCGGTAGGTAAAAAAGCATCTGGGGAAAAAAAGGGAAAGTGATCCACAGACTTCCCTCCAAACATACGACAAAAAAAACGCAATGCAGAACAAGTAAAACAGAGTGTCGGCCGTGTTGATTGGCTTAGTTGGACGGCTGCACTGCCCAGAATCAGAACCAAGCGGGCTGAAGGATATTTTAGATGCTACACTCTTGAAAGAAGCTGCCTGAGTAGCAGAGGTCAGCTCGAACCGTCAGCTCCTTTAAATCAGGTCTTAAAACTTTACTGTTTATTCAGGCTCTCCCATAAACCCAAAAGCCTCTCGTTGACTTTTATTAATCCCTTCCAACCTGATGTCGATTCTCCTCCTCCTCGTATTACCCTTCATTGGCAGTACCAGTGCGTGTTTTAGAACACTTCCGTGTTCTAAAAGAATTGTTTCTTTCTTAAGGTCTTAGTTCTAATTCATTCTGCGCCGCCGCAAAGCAATTTCCATATGTTTGAATAATGCCACGCCACAAATACGTTTCCCTTTCTTCGCCATATGGAAATGAATTAAGAGGGAAAAAAAAACATCTCTCGGTTCCTCATCTTCTACTTTGCGGTGACGCGTCTCTTCCACAACGATAGAGCAGTCGCCACATGACCCGCGTTTCCGAATGATGCGGCTCTTATTGTCGCGTTACCCGCCGAGCAGTATGGAATTTTTTTTTTTAAAAAGAAAAAGAAATGAATGTTTTCATCATCAAAGAGAAACGACAATAAAGGAAGATCTGAGGAATGCAAATGGAGTCTGGAAATGAATTGGAAACTAATTCAAACTGCGAGTACACAAGTATACTTGACTTGAGTGGTTTCCTCGATGGCGTGATGGTGAGATTCAATCAAGCTCATGGTAATAAAAACAAACATGTTCCCTCGCTGTTGTGTGTCAGACTATGGACTGATTGTGAGGGATAAGATTTGTTCCCCCTCTTTAGATTTCACAGATACACAATCTCATCTTTTTTTATCTGTACCGCATGAGACGCCTCACTCCCCAAAGGTGGAACCTGATTACCTCTCAAGGCTTCCAGGAGAGCGTCCTCTAACGAGGGCTGTGACACTGACCACGTAACTGCAGTGCTGTGGTCATGTGACGCCTACCGGGGGGGTTTGATGGTATTTCTTATTTTTCTGGTAAAAGCTACAAGAGTGCATATTGTGAGTTACATAGCAACTCCATCTCCTCATCTTCGTCCGTAAGGTTAGCCCGCTTAGGCGTAGTCCATCACTGATTGTGTGTAGTCACCTTCCTTATGAGGAAGACTCCAACGGGCCTCTCAAGAATTGGAATAAAGAAGTTTATGGTGGCGTCGAACATCTGGTGATTTTGCCTTTGGTACCATGTTAGGGGTATGTGGGAGGGAGGGAGGGGGGGGGAGAGAGAGAGAGAGAGAGAGAGAGAGAGAGAGAGAGAGAGTAACAGCAGTCTCTTCTCTCTGCAAACACTTATCAAGAAGCTTGACTGAATGAAGGAGTGCTTGACTTTTATATCCACAGAAGCACATGTCCCTCAGAGACATGGGATGAGGGGAGTGACAATAAACACACTTCCAACATACCAAGGTCACGTGACGCCAACTACAAGGTTGAGCTCATTCCTTTTCCCAAATAAACACAATTTGTGGTTTTGTTTCTTTTTCGATTGTTAAATGTGGTAATCCTACCAGGTTGGCTCAGAAGTAACTGGACCTCAGAGTTCCAAGAGATTTTTTGGTTTACCTGTCTGTCCACCTTCTGTAGAAGGGAGCGTCGTGACGGGACACTTCTGGAAAGGGTTTGCCTTGGCTCTCATGTTGGAGGTATAACAAGAGACGCGGCACACATGATGTACTTCACAGAAACTATATCAATACTGCATGAGGCTCCGCCCTCTCCAAAGGCGAACTGTCATACGTAGGTTCAGTTTCCATCTAATGGATGACTTAAGAATTTTGAGTTTTGCTTAAATAAACTACTGTCCATTATGACTTGATGGACTTCCTAGATACCGTATTGATTCTACAGGTCTGTCTGAAAGAGAAAAACATTTCTGGGTCTGCCAACACTGAGCAAAAGAAAATATGAAAAATAGACTTTTGGAAATGAAATTCTACTGAAATACTACCTTAGAATACTGAATTACTCAGGCAGAGGAAACTCGATTGTCTTTTTTAAGACTCTGCGGGGAACGGCTCTGTTTCCAGACCGCAAAAGCGAGTTCAATCAAACGCCACAAGAATACTTGTCTCAGCAACTCCGACGCTCTTCCATTCAGCGGGAGCGACACGGATATCAGGCTTCGTGCCTTTTCACATCCAAACGTGGGGGGGGGGACCAGGATCACAGAGCCGTAAGATAGCTGATGTAACAACCTATCATCACAGCACATGCCCCACAATACACACAGCGCTAATCAATAGCTGCAGCCACAGTGGAGCACGCCAACCCCAACGCTGCTCGCCGATGTGTGAACGATTCATTTCCAGCAGCACAAAAAGGGCGAGCAGAGAGACTTCTGACAGGACCCGACTGTTCTCTGCTTCAACTAATTGGCTGGCGGTTGGTCCGAGGAGGACGGGTAACCAAACACAGGGCTAGTGTTTAAAATGAATCAGGGATTGACCTGGGATCCAACGTGCCGATAGAAAGACCCCGGGTCAGGAGATACAAACGCTCAGCAGATTGATGAGCCTTTAAAAAGATGGCGTTCCATCTACCGGATCGCGAAAGAGAGATGAGCGAAGGCACAACTGCCTCCATTCCATAATTCCATTCCCAACATCATCAACATCATCTTCATCCTCGAGGAAGAGATGTACATGTTTTCACTTTGCAGTACTACTACATACTACATATGTGTACTCAAATGAAATATATGAAATATTTCAACATTATCGCGTGCTTATTCACAAAATATATACCGTACATGTGGTTAAATCTTTATAGATACATCCAATTAAGTGGGATGTGGTATCTCAGTGGGTTTTTTTGGGGTTTTTTACGTCCTTTTATCAAACTATAGAATACTTTATAAATAAGGAAATGCATTGGAACATGTGGCTCCCTCCTGTGGCTGAGATGTGTACTGCAGATATTAATCTAGGTTAATAGTCAAATAGAATAAGAACCATTTCATTAGGCAACGCAAATAAAATCTCCCGTGACTCAACAGTGGGTTGTGACCCGGTCTTTGAGAACCTGTTTTTGTGTTTCCAGCTCTCTTTGTTCGTCGTCTGTTTGCTCTTCCTGACATCTGTGTCTGGTTACTCTCTGTATTTGATGCCTTCAATGTGAGTCCATAGCTGTTTGTGGATTTTAATACCAAACCTCTTTGACTCTCTTCTACGTGACGGTCTTCGTTGACACTTTTTTGCGTGTTTGATTAAGCATTTACTTAGAATTGGTTTTATTTTTTCTACTTTATGGAGGATTTTAGGGGTTTTTTTCCCCTTCATACCATGAACATCGTCAACTGCCTTGTGGCTGCCTCGGGCTTCTTTCCCCGCATGCATCCTCAAAAATAACCTCCTGAAACACAACCCACTTGGTAAACAGGAGGGTTCTCTAGTCCTGCTTCTGACAGAACCAGCATGTTCTGGCTGGGGTTGAAACAGAGTACGAAAAACAGTCTTGACAAATCGTTATAAAAATTAAAGGGATAAATCGTTAAAAGTCTTTCTCCTGAGTCATAATGGGTCTTTTTTAATATAATAAAGAATCTACGAGTGCATCCGACCCTGTCCATTGTAAAACAGGCTGGCCCACCGGAGGCTTATGAATTGAGCTTGTATGAATAATAAAGCCGCGGTTATTTAACTTGAACCCATTTTGTTAGACTGAATGTGTGGAACTGTAATTTGCACACTCAAAGGGAAAAAGGTTTTTCACTTTGATAGATGTGTTTTTACCGCCAAGGCAACAGTCATCCTTTATTTATTTGCCTGGGTCTGTTGGATCGGCGTTAGTTACCTCCATGAATGCTCCGACTGCTGTGGGCACAGAACGGAAACCCTCAGAGGGAGAGTCCTGAAAGAATGGAGCTGGGAAAGAGATAGACTTAGAGAGAAAATACTTTCCCAACAAGTTCCTGGTTTAGTCATTTCAGGGTGACGCAGAATAGTTTCAGTTTATGAGGAAGAGTTTTGAGAAACCTCTGGCAAAAAGAGAGGAAACAATCTGAGCTTTGGTTTCCTTGGGGTAATAATGTCAAGAACTATTTAAGCAAAGCTGTTGTTACATGGAACACTAGAGAAGCACTCAGAGAACGCAAACCTCCACTAAGGCACAACAGTAGCCGAGGTTGAGGAAAGACTTCTTCGTTAATGTCAGCCTCTGAATCTACCAACAACTCCTGCGCTTTTTACTTCAGCGTCTCTGTTAAGCCCATTGATCCCCCGGCTCCACACCCTAAGGAACATCAAAGGAATCTAAGGAATTCTTGAAAGCGAGGCCCCAGCTCCACCCCCCACAGAAACATCAAAGGAACAAAGGCAGAAATAACCACAAGGTGACATCACTGCTCAAAACGGATTATCATTTTAGTTTAAATCACTCAAAACTGCTGAAGTCACTTTAATTTAATCACCTCTAGGATATGCCAGAACCTCCCTCTGGGTGATATTTACTGCAAATCCACACAGCAGTTATCCTGTACTCACGTAATCCTGCTCAAAAACAAAAACATGCAGACAACCAGACAACCAGACAAACAGACAGGAGTGAAAACAACCTCCTTGGCTGAGGTGATGAGGTAATGAGGTAATGAGGTAATGATGAGATGTTTCCAGAGGGAGAGGTCTGGGTCTGGAGTTCGCTGAAGTCTTCTTAATGCCTACTTCTGTGCATATATTTTAATAATTCCTCCAATATCGAACCACAGTCACTGCAAAAACCTGCCGACTGGAGACCCGTGGGATTAACCCTCCACAGTACACAAATGTGTTTTTCCCTCTTGACTTGCCGTAGTTCGGATTTGCCGCTCTGCATCTGCCGTTTTCACTTTCTGGTCCTGCGTGGAGAAAGTTCCCTCCACTCTGAGGGTTGGAATCCAAGGATGCGGGTCTTTGATTTCAACACCAAACAACTCTGCACAGGAGTGGAGGCGTGTTCTTAGAAGTGGTAGAATGATGAAGATGCAGAAATGTGCAGATAAGTAGCTTCCCAGCTTCTTTCCATACGAGCCCAAAATATCTTCCATCGAACCACATCCGCTGGTTACAGCTAATTGGCCAGCAGAGTGGGCTTTAATGGGCTGCGGCACCAGTGAAGATCAATACACTGGAAATGTGGCACCGGCATCTGGGTTTGGACTCAGTGGTCCAGGATAGGTAGATATACAGAGATCAAAATGTGAGCTGAAGCATTTGTAGTTTATTTTAGACAACCAATTAGAGGAGATCCTCTTCTTCAGGCACTAACCCCCCCCCCCCCCCACACACACACACACACAGGCATCAGGGTCTGTCTGGGTTTCTTCAAAGAACACTCTGGTAACGCACTAGATTTTCAATTTAATGTTAGAAAATATTATGAACGGGAAAAATAGATCAAATGTGTGCGAGACATTTTTTTTTTTTTTTTACAATATTATGAAAATGCCCTTCCCCCTTATTTTAATTTATATCTTCTTGAGGGAGGAAAACCTCGCGGTAAGAATAGAGCGACTTATCTCACCAGCTGTCACAAAAAAACATTTAATCATAGAACACGATACAGCTGGTTTTTTTAACGCCTGTGGTATTTTATTCGATGCTAATTAAGAACAAGCTGAAAGCTAAAAAAAAAAAAAAAAAGCCCAAAAGGGAAGAAGAATCAGAATATTGTCATGATTCTTCACTAATGGGAGAAAAGTTTATGGTGACGCCATTCTTGGTTGTATTTACTCTGAGATAAAGAGAGCCGTGTTCCTCTCAGCTTAAATGTGGAATACCGACTTGATGCTGAATGTTGTCTCTTCCCGAAACATCAACTCTGAGGAGAAGCTCCTCCTTCTAGCCTCAAACGACATCATGACCAGGAGCCTCAGAACACGTTAAAGACGTTCTCGGTTTCGGCACATTCTGTAAAGCAGTTATGACGTTTTGTTCCACGAGCGAAGCGTCCCTTTAATCCGAGGACGCCTCGGCTGCATCAGAGATAATAAATCACCCCAGCACCCTTGCCCGGCAGCTCAGGGACACTGCTGCCTTTATGAGGTGCTGTGTCATCACCTGAGACCGAGGGGACTTTTGACATAGAAGACGCAGAATCCCCTTTACTCCAACCACTTCAGCCTGAACTCTTCACCTCAACACACACACCTCCCCCGCTCACACTTCAGCTCGCGTTATCAGACGTTCCCCACACAGCCATTTCCTGCCTATTAAATCCACAGAGCCTTGTAGGTCTCCGGTTTTATGCTGAGTCAGCATAACGCAGTCACAAGCGAGGCCGCATCATTGATACATGGGATTTATGAATGTGTGAGAACCAGATAATCACCAATACAATCCCCTTTCAATTCTAGCTTAGTGCTTTCAAAGTCCGACTTTCTGTGAGACAGCAGGTGATCCGGACCAGGGGGACGTTTTCCAAGTCGTAAGAAACATTATTTCTATTGAATCTACAAGACAGGAAGTAGTTCTCATCTTATCTCCTGACGGTGTCGGTACTCTTTTCGCACAAGAGGAGCCTGAAGCGACCAAAAAGTATGTGGGGATCTGTCCAGTTAAAGGTCCAGTGTGTGAAATACAACTGGAAGCGAACTCTCTCCCTCCCCTTCTCTACTGGCAGATTCTAAATCTTAAAGTAGAATCTTGGCCTGGAAAGTACAAAAGCTTGGCGCTCCGTAGCTTTTTTCTTGTTTTAAATAATGAGTATGTTCCTACATTTGTCAAAACCCAGTGAGAACTTCAAACAGCAAGTCCCTCTCCGGATGTCTGTGCAAACATGGCGGCCATCATGAGGAGCCGCTCTTTCTTCTGTAAAAACATTAATAAAAACAGCTGAAGTAGATAAAGAATAAACTAGCCAGGAATGTTCTATTTATTATTAATTATTAGACGTTACACACACATGGACCAATCATTTCTTTTTAAACCCATGTGAGTGGTTACTAGTGGAAAGAGCAGCTTGAAAGGGTCGCCAACACAAATCGCTGTAACAACCACCGGCGTCTCTTCAGCCTTCACACAACAGACTAAATACGATCAGAAATGAGTCCCTCCGAGTCCCCAGGACAGTTTGGTCGATGCAAACTCCATGTTGTGTTTCCCATCTTCAGCCCAAACCTTCTCTCAGACTGTTCTGTGCTATCTAACTACATTTGTGACAAACAGTAAAATGAAGTGTAGATTGCGTTGTTGTTTGTCGAGAGCAGCCAGGGGAGGCGGTTCAGGCATCGGATTAGGATTTCTTCTCCCGGGTGCCTCCATCATAGGAGACCCGGGAGAAGAACCAGAAGGATAGATTCATTACCTGGGAATGATTCAGCAACCCCAGGATGGCAGACTAACGTGTGGAATACTCTGCCGGCAGGAGGGAAGAACGGATGCATGGATGGTATTATTTTTATTTTCTTTGGCCAGAAAAACAAACCCATCTGAATTGGAATGTGGCAGTGGGAGTATTAAAGGAGGAAAACCTCCAGAGAATAAATAATTGCTTTTCCATGAGTGGGTTGTATTGTTGTGGTCTGTTGCTTGTACTTATGTTAAATTGTGCCATTTTAACAAGGCTCCACTTGTTGACTGACAGCCCAAATCACAACAACAAACAACAAAACAACACAACATCATAACAACACAACGCTTCAGGTCAAACACCAGCGTTCCAACCAATCTCCAAAAAGACCCTTCACTTTTTGAACTTCCGTTCATTTAACTCTGGATTGTTATGAATTGTTGATACCATTTTATGATAAGACTCCCCTTATTAAGGATTTATAAATGTTTACTGAGTTATAAACACTTTGCAAATCATTAATAAACTGCTATACCTCATTAGATATAAATGGTATCAGTGACGTGATGCTTGCCAAATAGTGAGCCCACTTATCTGTACTGCTAACTTGATATTGCCAAATAGTGACCCATGCTGATAAATTAAGAGCTATGTTATAAGCTGTTTATAAACATTAACTAATGTATTATCAAGTGTTTACAAACTAATAATAATAACTTAGAACCATATTATAAACCATTTATAAATTATTTATGAAGATAGTCTTATTGTACTGAATTGTTAAATGAACAACTTATCAACTTATTTTGTTTATAATTGCATATTTTCCAAATCAGTTGCCACCATTTACACAAACTAAATGTTTAGACATTGAACTTGTGAACGTCTATATAACACTTTTATTTATTCATCTATAATTTTCCAGTATTTCAATTCATAGATTGTTTTTTGTTTGTTATTTTTGTTAAAATATTTGATGTTTTACACACATTTTTACAGTATGACACTCTAATACAATAATTACCCTCTTCTATTGCAGGAAACCAAAAAAAACTATTTTCACAACTCATACTTTTGCATAAAGCTACAATCTACGTCTCTCTCTCTCCCTGGCAGGTTTCCACAACGTTCCCCTCCAAACGGATCTTCAGGAGAGTTCCGTGGCTCATGCCAAATCTCATGAGTCTGTCCCAATGGTAGGTTAAGGCTTCCAGAGCGCCATGAAAGATGACGCCAAGAAAGGGGCAACTGCCACAAGGAGCCCATTAAAATGTCTGGACTCTGGTATGGAAAAGTAAGGGAGGTGGAAGTTTAAATATACCTAAAGGATCCATGTAGAGCCGGAGTCGGATAAATAATGAGGAGACAAAAGGGCTGCAGAAAGATTTCACCATAGCTTTGAAACTCTATTAAAAGGAGACTTAAACTTTGAATACATTGCTTACAGCTGGTCCGACAAAATGCTCCTAGGGATCAATTGGTCTGCTAACAATTTCATTTTAACAACAATAGAGGATTAGTCAAAAAGGAAGTAGGCATCCACAAGAACATTGGCAAAAACGGAGGAAGACGGCATTACTTTGCGTGATTCTACTGAAAGTACAAAAAAAGTCTAAAACTTAGAGGCATAGACAAAAGCACGCCTGATCTGCTGCAACAATTTCAGTTCAGTCTTTTGTCACAGCAACGTCGAGAATACATTTTTAACGCAGCATGCTGACAGCAGCCACATGGGAGATTAAATGGTTCCACTGCTCAGCAGAACAACATTTTAGTCTTGCCGTGAATGCAATTGGCTGTCCGCAACCCGTAATCGTTCATAATAACCTCTACCAAGGAGATTACATTTCAACATTGTCTTGATTTAGGTGGTTTGGGTTTGTTTTGGCCGCTTTCACCGGTTGGTTGTTTGAAATAAATACCACATACTGTACCTCCTGCGGTACCTGTTAGAGAAACATCAATCTGGGGTCTACCTGAATCTTGCAGCTAAGACGCCTTGCATTCAATGAGAAGGACATGCAGCCAAAGTTCAATCAGAAAGACTTTCCTCTTGTACATTATGGCCACAGTTAATGCTCTGGTTAATTCCACTCTCTTACCCTCACCCTGGACACATGTTCAGTCTCAGTTCACTGATTCACGGTCTGGGCCATCAGTTGATATCAGCTGCCCTCATTCAGGTAGACTCATCCATCCACTTGCCACCTAAAAGAAGAGAACCAATGCATGGATGCATCATGCCTCATCATTCATCAGCCTCAGCAGAGTCATCAGCCACCGCCACCAGTATCCAGACTCCAAAGGGGGGATAGTCTGTGGTGTTGCTCAGGGCATGTACCGTTGGATCAAAATCTAAGTGAAAAGTCTGAGTGCCAAAGACTTTCTAAAAGAGTAAGTAAAGTAAGATCTCACATTCATCTTTTGTAATACTGCATTTATCTTTGATGCATTCTCAGTCTTCTCTGATTGAATTGTAAGTAATGGAAACTAGAGATGCACCGATTGCAATATTCTTGCCGGGTCACAGATCCCCCTGATACCAAGCAGTTTTGGCCAATCTGATTTTTCTTCTTTACAGTTTTAAAACCACAATGAGTTGTGTATTTTAAATGCTCTTATTTTGAAGGATTAAAATGGAAACAATGCTGGTCAGCACTGTGCGTGTGTTCTGACTTGCTGAAATGAATGTACGCTTCCTTCATTCGGTTCATTATACGGTATGTCATATGTTGGCGTTGTTCAGGGACTTCAGGGCTCGTGGCTGGCTATGTGATGTCACTAGCTATAGCCGCTCTGCTAACGTTAGCCCCTTGAAACTTGCCATGGGTGATTGAAATTGAAGAGTGCGATTAAGTTTGATGTACCGAACGTTGTCGAGGTTGTTCTGCCGCAGCTTATTTTTTCCTTAATGGTCTTAAAAATTGCGAGCTTTGTCTTTTCTGGTGTTTTGTGGTTACTGGCAAGATGTTTGTAGCCACGGTAGCTCATGCTTAGAGTAAGTGTAAGTGAAGAGTGCTGGCACGCAATTGGCGGAGTGAGGCTGCTCGGCCGATGGCCAATCACATGAATCTCCTCTAACGGAAACATAGAATAAGGTGGAAGGGCCTGATTTGCTCTGTGGGCCCAGAATTTGACTTTCGCAGTTTAGAGTTCCAAATGTGAGTCAAGAAAAACCCGTGAGACAATCAGTGCTTTGCATCCCAGAGTAATTTATTCCTGCACAAGAGCAATACTCAATTCTCCTGTAAAAACAATTCCCCTTGGATCACTGGATCCCAACTGGATCAACAGACCAATCAACTGACCATAGCAGGAAGTTGATGGATTCTGAAGGTGCTGAAATCTGAGCGGCCTTGAGTAACAGAAAGTTTGGTTAGAAATATCACACAGCCAAACTCTCCAAAAAACCTCTAAGCTTCCGCGACTCACTCATTTTGCTGACAGCAGGTCTCCGGAAAAAATCAGCTGGAAATGAAATTGTAGACGTTTTGGGAAAATTGAGATCTATTAAAAGTAAATATAAACCATTACGGAGCTTTTGCACTATCAGAAGAGAGAGAAAGGCTCGTGGATAGAGGAGCAAGGAGAAAGAGGGACATTCAGAGGAGTGGGAAGTCATTTGTCTGTGAGAAATTGCCAATTTTAGCGGGCTGCCGGGGGATAGGGTTCCGATCTGGGAACCACACACGTGTTTTGCAAAAATCATAATGTAGTGCCCGCCTTGCATTTTAGAGATGAACACACAACGTTCCCCCTCTTTTTAGAGTTTGTAAGGTGGAAGGTGTTTGCACTGAGTAGCAACCAGAGGAGGAACCAAGAGGAAAGTTATTTTGAGAAAAAAGGCAGACAAGTAGATCCGATCTTACACCAGGGAGAGAGAAAGGGAACACCAGTAATTGTTTATTGAGTGAACTTGAAAAGAGCTGGATGTTTTTAAAAGAAGATCATTGTGAAAGATTCACCTGTAAGGTCATTTTATTGTATCCCCATTCTCAATTATTCAGGATCTTTTCCTCTATTGTCTGTAGCCTGATGTCTATTAGTGTCGGCTTTGTCTCTTGCAGGAACAACATTTACAAAACTGACTGACTCAGACTTGTTGTTTGGGCCAAAGCAGGTCGTGTTGGGTCTCCTTGGTCTGCAGTGGTTAGTCAGTACCAAGAGTGGCCTAAGGAAGGTCAACCGGTGAACCAGTACACAATGAGCCAAAGGGTAGCTGATGTTAATGGGGCGCACAGGTCCAACCCACGGAGGACATACTACAAGACAAACTGCTGAAAAGGTTAACGCTGGTTCTGGTAGTAAAGTGTCAGAACACACAGAAGATCACAGTGGCTGTGTTTAAACACGATCAGCCTCATCACCGTTTCCCCACCGAAACCCCAACATTCTCCCTGAGAGGTAAAATAATTTGCATCACCAAATTATTACGCGATGATTGGATGTGCGTGTTTCCCACCCAAAACAGCGTTTCTAAAATAACAACGACACCAATTCATGTTTTATGTCTGTTGCTGCTGAAACTCAATTTGTATATCTTCACATTTGTGCTGCTGCGTAATTTGATTTCAGAGCCAGGCCTATAACATAAAAAACTAATGAGAAATGAGATATCGAAGCGTTTGATGTGTTTTCCCGGGGAAACGTCGGTTGTTGTTTCCTAAATTAGAACAAATGCGCACCGATTCCTTAGTGTCTGCGCAAATCATAAATCATGAAAGAAAGGCGCTTGAAAAATTGATAAAAAAAACAACAAAGACTTCCTTTCCATTGGCAAGCAGGGGAAACCAGCAGACTGGCTGAATTCTGGTTTAGTAACTAAACCCCGAGACTGGACGTGTTCAGATAAGCAGAATAACCTGTCGGAGGAACTGTTCTTTAATTTATCATCACCTTCAGACGCCGGCAACTTAAAATGCAAGATGCATTTCTGCTGAGCCATGAACGCAGGTTGAGGAAAGTTATATATTCCTTCGGTGTGCTTTGAAGCAGCGGGGGGACATCAGTCACCTCGCTACAACTGTTTGACAGCCCTGTTCTCTGACTTTAATGAAATCCCAACTTAGAAAAGAGACAATTTCAATACTGCTCAGTCTTTTTTATCCTCACAGAGAACAACACACGCCCGCCTGAACCCACATGCAGGAAAATACTCCCACAATAACATCTCTCAAAAACAAGGAGAGCTTTTTTGGAGCGGATCATGACTATATTTACATATAAATAACAACTTTCAGCAAACATGCAGTGGAGCATGTCTGCTGACTCCGGACTACCGTTTTGTAATACTAGACATTAAACCTTTGTGTTAATGTCTAATAACGCATTAACTGTTTGGTTGGAAACACTTTGAGCATCTATTTCTTCCTTTTATTATTATTTCTTAAGTGCACCACTTGACTGAACCGGTTTATTATATGACCCAGTGGCAGCGAGTGTAAATGCTAAAGAGTAAAGGGCCGAGGATGGAGCCCTGGGGGACGCCACTGTTCAAAGAGCCCACCGTGGAAGAAACATTAACTATGACTATTAAGAAGTTCTTATTCCATATAAATTGATTCTGCTTGATTAAAGCATCTGAGAACTTACTGAACGGAATTATTCAACTTCATTCAACCAAACAAAAAAGTCTAATGAGAGTCAAATAGTTCTAAAAACATCCTTTACCTAAAGGTTGAGCTAATCTAATAAAAATGGACTATTTTCAAATAAATACAAAATTCTATCATGAAATAACTTCAAAAGGTCAGATTTTTTTTAATAGTAATAATAATAATAATTAAATAATGTCTGTGTGGTGGCTGGCTCTGAGCTTCCGCTAGCCGCTCCGCTAACGTTAGCTCATTTAGAATTTCTCTGGTCCTTGTGGTGATTAAATCTGAAGCGTGTGATTAAGTTCATTATGTCGAAGGTTTTCGGTTTCTTATTTTGTCCTTCCTGGTGTTACAAAAATGCGAGTTTTGTGTTTTTCGGGTTTACATGTGAGATATTTAGAGCCATGCTAACTCGTGCTTGGTCGCGTGAACAGCGAATGCGTGTAACCGGCACCCAACCGGCCGATTGTCGATTTGATGAAACTAGTCCTCCCAGCGCCGATCGATCGGCACAGCTGACCTCCCCTCATCATCCCAGAGCAGAAGAATATGGATTGGGAAAAAAGAAAGGTGAGACAAGATCCAGGATTCAAAAGTTTTAAACCCTTAATGAGACACTGGCGGGCTCAGTTCAATCTCTCTACTTCAGATTAAAAAAGATATCTTCCTGTTTTTAAACCAAAGCAGCAGATAAAACTATGAATACATACATTTGTAGCAAATGAAGCTCTTTGTCGAGCCTACGGGGGATCATTGATTACTTTACGCCTGCTGTATCGGTTTCTTAAACAAAAACCTGAGGGGTAAAAAAGATTCACCACATCAGACGCTATTGTGTCAGAAAAATAAAGCAATCAACGGAGGAAGCCGCGGGCCGAGCGAGACATCCATCTCAGGCCTCCTAAAGCTTTACGTCATGTGATCGCTGAGAGAGAAAGGCTTTATGTCCCAAGCTATTGATCCACTCCAAATGGATTAGCGATCTTATGTATGCTCTGATGTTCGGTTATGTTACACGCTTTGTATCCAGGCGTCTTCATGTGGGGGGAGCTCGTAACCGGAGGTAAAAGCGAGTGAGAAAACAAGGCGTCACATATCCAGCGGAGAAACGATCAGAACAGCTAAAGGTGACCCGGCAGTCCATCAGGAGGGCCGCGTTCAAACCCTGGGATTAATTTGTCCTCTTTACAGTAAATCCCACTCCCTCTTTAACACCAATCACATCACCTCCTTCCCCCCTCAGATAACCGCCATTCCACCGCTATGGACTCTGGGAAGGGATTTAGAGGTGTGCGGGGTGCGGGTTTCTAATAAGTGCTGGCGTTGATGCGCTCTGGTCACCTCTTAAAAAAGTTCTATTTGTGCAGCGAGGCTGAGGAATAAAGCAGGTGTATGAAAAAAGCTCCCGCCTCGACACGGTGGCAGAGGAGAGGAACAAAACGAATACACAAACAACGAGCCATCCGGGCAGGTGGTGATGTGTTTGAACAAGGATTACCGGTGATTTAAAGGGACATGACGCCAAACAACCCGTCAACACTGGGATGTATATTCGGCTGCTTGATTCTGTCTCTGTTTTCTGACACACAACAGGAAATGATGCACGTATTAGCAGGGGGTTAGGAGTCAATCAGGGGGTTAGGAGTCAATCAGGGGGTTAGGAGTCAATCAGGGGGTTAGGAGTCAATCAGGGGGTTTGGAGTCAATCAGGGGGTTTGGAGTCAATCAGGGGGTTTGGAGTCAATCAGGGGGTTTGGAGTCAATCAGGGGGTTAGGAGTCAATCAGGGGGTTAGGAGTCAATCAGGGGGTTAGGAGTCAATCAGGGGGTTAGGAGTCAATCAGGGGGTTAGGAGTCAATCAGGGGGTTTGGAGTCAATCTCTTATTTTTAGCAGGTTTACCCTCGTGTGAATCTATAGATATCCAAAGATTTGTAGAATGATATAGGAGATCACAGAATGTGGAAAGTCGAGCCACTGACTGAAGAACATCCCATACTCGTCAGTTGATTTGTATTATTTTGAAAGGACTTGAGTTTGTCGGCAATGTCAAAATTCAAAGACAAAGAGAGTTTTATAGCAACAACCTCAGAAAGCTGTTATACTAAATTGCGACAAACACATGAAGCTTAGCCGCGTCTGCGTCTTACATCTTATGTTGACCAGTTGGTTCGTAGGATTGACATGGAAAAAAAAGAATTGTTTCCTTCAATGCTACAAAGCAGCTCATCTTCCCTTGTGCTCAAAGTGCGAGAAGATCCTTTATTTTGCGATGTCTCTCCGATTTAAAAAAAGATTTCGGTCGATTTCTGCTACTGCAACTAGCTGCTCTTCAGAGTTCAAGTTATGGACCGAACACATAACAGACTTTCAAAACGGCACATGCCAGACACGCCTTTCACGTTTACAAACATACCAAATTCACATCTGTTACTACCGCCATTGCCATCACAGAGGCAAAACAAACAGAAACCCCCATGATGCCTTTGTTACGTCTACACAGAACAGAATGTGGAATAACAGACACACGTTTAAAGGGATGTGTAGATGCGGCTAAAGCCTCCTTAAAGCCTCCCTTTTCAATCTAGGGGGGTCTAAACTAGACTCTAGAGTTATTCCCATGCAAACAATTACAATTGTCAAAAAACAAGGATGAAGTAAAAAAAAAGAAAGAAAGTGAGATAGAAGTGGAACAGACTAAGCATTTTCTTTTCTTTTTTTTCCTTCCTGGCATGATGGGATGTCTTTTGGAAACCACTTTTCAATCAAAGGGCCGAGGGGAATGAATGTTATTAAAAAAAAATAAACAAGCAAAGCCCATCAGAAGGATTTGAAATCAAACAAAAGTGCACGCAGATCTAATGCAGCTTTTTTAACTGCAAATTCAATAAGGTGTTACTGAGATGCCCAATACTAAAACTAAAAACACCCCCAAAAAAAGAAAAGACTAATGGGTTTTGTTCTGCTTCACCTAAACACCATCAGGATGAAACAGCTCTCTGCACTCCTGAATATAAATTCACCAAAAGGGATCCACTTCGTACAGATGTTTGTGTTTTGAGCCGCGGCGAAGCTTATGAAGGCGTCATAAATGTGTTCGACGATGACCTTTGGAACCTCCAGCGGCGGTTCTCATACGTGTTTAGTAAAGAGATGCAGTCGGGAAGTGTAGCAGCTCAAAGTCAATAAAAAAAAAAAAATCTTTACCGCTAATAAATAGAATCACCTGAACCGGATACACGTAAATAACTAGTAGTGGCATAAAGTGGAGGAGAAGCTGCATAAATATTGAATATGACAGTCTGTGTATAAAACACTGAAGTGGCACAGGCAAAAAAAATATATATATTATGCAGCCGTGGCAAAGTAAGGTCCTTGAATTTAAGCTTTTCAAACAGATTTGAATGGAATTGGAAAGAACAGCCTTTAGTTATTTTAATAAGATTTAAGTGATCACACATATTTCCACATAAGAATCACAAGTGGAATCGTCTTTGTCTGGAAGTTGAGCCGGGGCAGACATCACGCCACATTCAGAGGTCGTCGGCCCCCAGAGTTCCTAAATGGCATCAACATGGTGTTAAAGCCGCCTCGTGTCTCCGAAAAAACCTTTCTGCGCTCGAGTTTAAATCCATTCCAGCCACTAAAACGTGTCCAGGGAACGGGAGAAAATGAGTTAGAGTCGGGGAAACGCCCGGCTTTCCTGAGCGCGGCCGTTACGGGAGATCTGCAGAGACGCAGAGAGAAACTTAAACAAGCCAAGAGGTCCGGCTTGGCTGTTTTAAACAAGATTATTGTTTCACCCCTTGATCCTTGCTGTCCTTATTGCTCAACCATTTCTTTAGTTTGTTTTTCTCTCCTTGCCCTCGCTCACCTCTCTTATCTTTTATTCCCCTTTCTAGTTCTTTCTCAGAGCTCGCTTTTCCATCTCCTGTCGGCTGTTTTTCTGCCATCCACCCTTTAATCTGCTCTCACCTCCACTCTCCTCCTCCTTTCTTGGTTTATCTGATCATCTGCTGAAGTGGTGCAAGGTGCAGAAGATGGAGAATAAATTTAGTTTCATTTGACAGGTAATATTTGCCTATATGAAGAGGCCTTTAACTTTCCATCAGACGGCTGACTGCTCTTATCTGGTCCGCCAAAAGCTCAATACTGCCTTAAAACCACCTCAGGACAATCATTGGTTTATGCCTTGAGAGAACTGCAGGTAAACTGACACCCTTTCCAACTAAAACTAGCTTCTTTAATCAACATATACTCTTGATACCGACGTTTTTCTATGTTCACACGGTCTTATTCATTGAGCTGGGATTCAAACTTCCTCTGTCCTCCAATGTCTGTGTCTGCAAAATGCTGATAAGTCCTAGAAAGACTCACATTACACTTTTTTTCTACCCTCGGGTATTTAAGTATGACTACGGTGTGTGTGTGTGTGTGTGTGTCTGTGTGTGTGTGTGAAGATGATTCTGTGTGTGTGTGTGGCAAAGAGAGGGAGAAAACAAAGAGATGGATAGAAAGCACTCGTCTGATTGGAAATGTGAGAAAAAGCACGAAGGCAAATGGAAGACAGGAGGCGGGAGCGTTTGTTATTAATCTGCTCGGCGGCGGTTCGTGGCGGCTGCCTGAATCTCCTCTCACATTATTTACTCAGTGGTTGCGTGAGGCGCTGAAATCTGCAGGTAGCTGACTCCGGCACAGGATAGTTTATCAAGAGATAGTAAATATAAGCATGATAAATATGTTTTCAGTCGTGTCTCATGCGGCGAACGTATGTGACGGAAATGATGAACCGCAACCGGCATTAGCTGCTGCAGCAGCATCAGTGGTGGGGGGAGATATGAACGTCAAAGAATTGGGTCCTAAAATGGGTTTGAAAGTGATGATAGCAAGAAAATGCATCACACAAACACGTTCAATTGTATTTCCTCCAGTGACAATCCCGCCTTATATCAATCAACAGCCATGAGCACGGAATCTAAAGCTACAAAATAATATAATATAACCTCTAAACATTATCATCTTACTCGTACTGATTAAATTGACTGATTTTTTCACATTCAGTCACACGACCACAACATTAAGTGACAGCTGTCAATCAGAGGAGCTCCTGCCTAAAAGGAACTCCCTGTTTGTTGTTTGGACACGTTTTAGTTTCAGTGAAGACGTCATCGAACAAAAGGCTGTAAACTGCCAATCACTACGGAGAACGATCTCAGCAACAAAACACAACACACCATCGGCTTGTTTAATTACTTCCAAAATGATAACACTGTGGAGTATGAAGAGTGCAGAGGCTTTCAAACGTCTCATAAACCCTTGACAGAGTAAACGCTTTGCCATGAAAAAAACTGAACTAAAATCTCTTACAGCCTCTTCTGATCTGGGGTCAGGCAGGCTGATGGAGCAACATTTAGAGATACATTTTACTGTATTGACGGCTAAAGGAAACTGCGTCGCAGTCACCATTATCACATGTCAGAAAAAACAATGGCACAGACCCTGAGAAATATGTTTTTCCTTTCCATAGCAAAAATGCCCCATCTTTCAATAGTTCCTTTAATTTCAAGGGCTTTCAAGTTGTCAGATAAGTTCTTTCACTATTAATCATTAATGATAGTAAACGTTTGAAACAATCCTATCATGAACGCACAGCGCTACATAATACCCTGTTCTAGATACATGAACATGGTTTTGTAGACCAGACATTGATTAAAACCTGGTCAATATGTAGTTTAGCCTCAGGCCACAGCATCATAGTGTTGTTTTTACAGTGTAGTTGAAAGCCTTTAACCCTGTATCCACTTCTTTAGTGCCTGAGACCTACTGACGACTCACTAAATAAATATCCCATCAGGGCCACACTAATACACTACTGGCACCGGGGCAAAAGTGAACTATGGGTCCCAACTGTCCCTCTTCGTAGTCTGTCCACCTTCAGGTTCCCAACAGATACAGAGAACACAACAGACCGTACTTTCATCACGCTGTGCCAAGAGCTTCAGAAACTGACCGGTACTTCTCTGCTGAAATACGACCCCAGTCCAGGTTTGAAAGATGTGTAATTTCATTAAGACACCATTTTTAGGGATAATGTGCACAATGGTATGTCAATAGCGACATCTAGATTATGGATTATTGAGAAATAGCTTCAGCTTTTTGGGAAATGGCCTTGTTTTTATTGAGAATACAGCTTAGCTTAGCATTGAGACTGAAAATAAAATGAAAAAGTTTACCTGTCTCAGTCCAAACTAATTAAAATCTGACCACGAACACCCTGAACAGTCACAAATCGACAATATAGATTGAATTAGTTTAGGCCCTAGAAGAAAAGAAATGTTTGTTGCTTTTAATTGTTGAGGGGAGACTCTGAGAAGTTTCTGCTGTATGCTAACAAATATTTAGATTGAACTTGTGGATAGCAGGAGGACGACACTAAATGTGTTGCCAAGGTTAATTGCAGTATTTAAATCACTTTGCAAAAGAGGCATCAAACCGTGTCCTAGAGATATCGTACTCTCTATTTCAGACAGAACTTAAACTTTAGTCGTAGCAGTGGTGGGATGGTGTGTTTGCTCTGTTACCCCTCAAAGACCCCGGCGGAACTATAAATTGCCTTTAATAGCATCACAGCCAGCAGCGGGGGCTAAATGGGTTGAACGTCTTGTTCGAGACGTAGTGTAAGTGAAAACTAGATATAGTGTCTCCGACCCCACCGAGATGTTTTCCAGCAAGTTAAGGGATGCCTACCATCAATGATTGAAACCCATTTTAACCTCCGCCGGCTACAGCTGCTCCCCTTCCCCTCCGTCACGCTCCTCAAAGCTGCAACAGTCCCATCAGGCCGTCTTTGGCAGAGAGCGCAGATGAAGTTAGCATTGATCTCATCCCGTGAAAAGCCCACTGACAAACGCCTGAGACGAGCTCATACTGGTCCACTTGTCCTGGTGCAGAGTCATCCCTCGCTCTTTTTTCCCCAAGTGTCCCAGAGGAGGAGCTTGTTACCTACTAATCTTGGATTTTTTTTGTTTTTTGTTTTTTATTCAAAAGGAATCGCCTCTACTTTGGAACAAAAAACAGGAAAAGAGAGAAAGAGGAGAGATAGGGATGAAGTCAAAAGAAGGCATGGATATCCAGGGAGGGGAGCAGATAGAGAGTATTATGAAAGGACAAAAAAAGGAAATAAGAGAGGCGGGAGAGAAACAGGAAACCTTTGGGCGCCCAGCTGCTTAGAATGAGACAAAGGCTTTATCCTGGTTCGTTTCTCACATTTATACCTAAGAATGTGCTGGGAGAGGATCTTATGAGGGACTTCCAAGGTATTACTCCATTATGCTTTTAATTTTCTATATCAGTCTTGCATATTCTGAAAACTGTTACAAAAAACATTCAAACAACTGTTTTTTTTTATTCACCAGTGTTTTAAAAACCTGGCTGAGTTGTCGACTCTTTCACGTCTTAGATGATGAATGAAGATGATGAAAGGTCTATAAAAGTTGATTCATAAAAAGGAAAGGTAGTAAAATTAGTGGGCCGTCCTTGGAAAAGGAGATAAAAGACGACAGAAAATCTGTATTTATGTACAAAACAAAACAAGAGGTTGATTGTAATGCACCAAAACAAGTCAGAGTATTTACATTTGAATACTCGCTGATACTGATAGGAGTACTTTGTCGCTCTACAGTTTTCTTTCAAAACAGGTTTTCTTTTCATCTAGACTTACTTTCCTAAATGCTGACGACCAAATGCCACGCCACAGGCAGCTGCAGCTTTTCTGTGTGATGTAATGAGGGTTGGTAATCTCATATTTGGGTTCTTTTATGCTGAAAAAGTTTGGAAAAACCCCATAATATCTACATCCGATAAGGACTGATCTTCAAGAGCAATATACTGGGTAAGAGCTTAGGTCATTTTTACCAACTGTGAGTTCGCATCTGGACATCTCCTACCACTACGATCTCTCTCCTCACTCACCAGTGCATCCATGGATATACACCCCCCTACCTAAAAGAACTACTCACCCCACTGACCTCAACACGATCCCTCCGTTCTACCCACTCATACCGCCTCCTCCTTCCCCGGACTAAGCTCAGCACCATGGGTGATCGGGCCTTCTGTTCTGCTGCCCCTCGTCTGTGGAATGCCCTCCCTGACCATCTCAGGGCTCCACAGACGACTGACACATTTAAAAAAGGACTTAAAACTTTCCTTTTTAGCAGAACCCATAACTTTAATTAACATTGCTGCTTTTTGGTCAGGCTTTTATACAGTTATTATTTTATTTTTTATTTATGCTCTTATCTGCTTTTACTTTGTAGCACTTTGAGATTTGATCCAAATGTAAAGTGCGTTATAAATTACATTTATTATTATTATTATTACTTTGCCAGTGTTTGCTGCAAAGTCGGTTGCTTCTATTATCAGTAACGTCTTTGAACTTGGCACGGGTTGGAGTGTTGCTTATTTAGATGAGTTGTTTTTAACAGTTCCTCTCAGTGTTAGCATAGTATACACAGATCAGCTATGACATTAAATACACCTGTCTAATCTTCTGTGTCCGTTAGAGCCAGAATTAACTTTCTTAAGCATTTGTCCTACATCACCTCCTCTGTGGCAGTGTTTCCCAAAGTTCGGGGTTTTACAGCACAGCGTGTGACGGATGGGTTCACTCACAAACAAAGTCCAACAAAAGTTCATCACTTACTCCATTTAATGCTAATAAACAACCATCTTCTATCTTAGGTCAACTTAAAAAACTGTTTTCTAATTAAAATAAAATTAATTGCCATTTTCTATTGAATAATCACTCTAAACATCGTATCTCAACATGAATAAATAAAAACAAATAAATAACCCATTTCCATATTCAGAATAAATATATTAAACTTAGTCTGTTGGATATTCCAAAAAAAAAAAAATGTTATTAGTTTTATTAGAGGCTCTGGGTATATGGGGGCAAAATGGATTAACAAGATTATAGTTTTTATTTTCTCCAGGGACTCCCTCTCTCTTTATCATTAAAAAAAAAAGATCAGCGCAATTTTATATTAACAAACGCTATCTCAAGTTTAACTGACACATATATGTAAAGGGAAATTATTTATCGGTACGTCCTTGTTTATTTGTTTGACTCTGGTCGCGCCGTCAATGCTAATTCTGTTAGCATGGATACAGAAATTCTCATTATATGTGAGCTTTATCTAACAAACCCAGCGCTAATTATTTTTTCCACATTGTTGTGAGGCAATCAACATTCAGACCGAGCCTGGAATCCTTTGTCTCTCATTTGAATAACTGTTTATCTGCAAAAGTGAACGCTAATGTTCAGGGATAGCAGAATAAAAGGACAGAATTAAACCGCCGCCTCAGGTTGTCTCCATTGGTGTACAGATCTCGGATCGCACTGATAAAACAGGTTGGCCTAGGCTCCTCTGGGGCACCCATGAACCTTGGGCACCCGTGAACCTTGGGCACCCGTGAACCTGTCGTGGGTTCATCAGCTGTCCTTCCATAGACCACTTTCTTCAGTACCAATCACTGCAGACAGGGAACAGCCAAGAATACCTGCAGCTCCGGAAATGCCAGTCAACCAGCCATCAAGATTAGTCTTCTTTCCTAAGTTACTCAAACTCTTACTCCTGCATATTTTCCAAGTTTCTACACCTCAACTTCCAGACATGTTGTCGACACTCGCCGCCTCATATATCCCACCCTGACTGACAGGTGCCATCGAAATGAAACAATCAATGTCATTCTAACTTCCCCTGTTAGGGGTTATAATGTAACGGTCGGTTATCGCCGTAGACTTCGGTCTGTTTTACATTGAAACAATGTATTTCCACCCTGCTGTCATTTCTCCTCTGCCTGCCTGCCCAACTGACGGAAGTGAATGTTACATTCCTTTAAAGACGTCCTGCTGCAGGTGTATCCGAGTAATATTACTTGTACAGAACACCTCAAGTATCCACACCATACTGACACTCATGTATGTATCCCTGCTTCCATAATTATTAACCCTAACCACTAAAGAATAGAAAGGTTTAGCAGGGAAAACTGCGAGGTGTGGTTCATAAATGTGTAAGGCGGTTTAAACGTGGAGAAAAAGGAGTGCATGCTGGGAAAGCACATTTATTTTCTAACTGAACCGTTTCAGCTCAATAAGCATGCAGTAAGTCACCGACAGAGATCTAATCCCACGTAATATACCGTTAACGCAGACATATAATGTCATTCTAGATCGCATAAGTGCTCAATTCCATTTTACGACTATAGTGCTAATTTGACTAATGTATGGGCGAGCGCCCGGGTAAACGGGGAAGAATTAAACCCAATCGAATTACAGACACCTGAACGGAGAGCGAAGACGGAAAGGGAAATGGAAACAACAATCGGTAGAGAAGCAGGCCTGTAAACAGTACCGGGTGTGAAATCAATAAACCGCATATAAGAGGAAAACATCAAAGATTTGAACAGACGGATGAAGCCAGAGCTACAGATTCCACATGGAGCAGATGAACGGATGCTTCTGGAAGAAGTCAGCGTCTGATTCAGCAGCAATTAAAGGGGGAAAAGTTGGAAAGAGTTCCACTCAGAGGGACGCTCTGCACCCACAGAGAGCGTGACTCACCCGTCTGCTTCCTGGGCACTCATTTAAGGGGAGGGGTGAGGGGGAATTGTGGGGGTTGGCTAAATGAAATTGTTCCCTGAGGATTCCAGCCTGTTGTAGATTTGAAAAAGTCAGTGAAAGGCATATTTCATTTACTGCAAGTTACTTCATCGGTTTGGGTTGGATGTGCCGAATTTGAAGGAAATTATATCAATGTTTGGGAAGCTTTCGGCCCAAAAAACAGTGTTTTTCATTAAAAAGCTCCCCGTAATCAGTTAAATATGAACTTTGAGAATAAAACATATGGAATAACCCTCGAGTCCCTTCGTGTGCACTAAATGTAGACTCAATCACACACTTTTTCGTGATGAAGCTCCCGCTAGTGTTGGAAATACACAACCGAAATTTCCCCAAATCAACACAGTTCTTCCTTGCACAAAGATCTATGTGTGTATAAAATTAGAAAATGATCAGTGAGATGGTTTTTGAGTTATCGCGTTAACACGAAGGATGTGCGGAGGCAGGCAGACCATTCCAGAAATTCCCCGAGGTCGAAGGCTAAAGAGGCGACGAGTGGTGTGATCTGGGGGCGAGTGTGTTTGTAGGGCCAATGTAAGGACATTTTCAAGAGCCATAAATGCACATGCACACACAAATGTACCTCCACTTCCATCCTGGACTGGAGCAAACACCTCAGGCAGTCCCTGTAGCCTGATAATACTTTAATCCAGACCACAGTTCATCTATACTGCTCAAGGTGGCCTCCTGCCACCCGCCCCCTCCCCCCCACCCGGACCTCGCTGCCGCGACTCACAGCCCTGTGACTGATGTGTTTGTACATTTAAATGTGTGTATTTGAGCATGTGTGCTCTTTATTTGAGCATAAGTGTGTTCTTTATGGCGGGTGGGAGACCACAGGCTGAGGGCTTCTGAAGTCATAAAAATCCCGCCATCACAGCGGGGTCACCTAAGCCACTTTACACGGCCGGGAGCAGGAACATAAAGTGACATGAAATGGTAAAAGCTGGAGTGGCTTTACTGGTTGTAAAAAAAAAAAAGGAGGGGGGGAAAAGAAGCCCCTGATTGAGGGCCAGGAGTTAAAAAGCTATAGGACAAAAATCGACGGCTCTGGCAGAGCTCACATATCCTAACCATAAAAACCAATGTCAGCGTGTCGTTTATATCATTACTGCAGGAATAGAAGACAGCAAGGTTTAATATAATGTACAAGTGAGTAATAAAAAAGTATTCCCTCACAACATGCAACCGCTACAAAATCCACATCCTGTATTTATGCCTCCTCAGGGTTTGTTTTTGCAGTGTGTGTATTTGGTGACGCATGTTTCATTACTGATTACTTCATCGTTTTATTCAAACTGTGTGTATCTAAACTTAATTAGCTTGAATATTCAACATAAAGTTAAACTAATTAAATACAATATACAAGTTTTAAATGATTTCTTTATGGAGGTTATCTAATACTAACTGGACTTGCATGAAAAAGCTTTTCCCTACTTAGAAAATAAATCCAAACACTACCGAACTGCATTAATAACCGGTTCCAGCTGGACTGATGAAGGAGGAAGAAGAAGGAGGAAGGAGGAAGGAGGAAGTTGGTCTCATCGGTAGCACACTATACCAAAATCAAAAGAAATTCCAAATGACAGGAGGCCCGAAGTGTTTGAAATCCATCAGTCAGGGAAGGATTACAAAGCTATGTCTTAGGTTTTGGGACTCCACAGATCCACAATATGACACATTATCCACTAATGAAGAAGACTTGGACTAATGGTGAACCCTCCCAGAAATGGCCGACCTCCTAAAACCCCTTCAAAGGCTCGTTCAAGAGGTCACAAAAGATTAAAAGAAAACTTCCAATGATCTGCAGGCCTCTCACACCTGAAAAAATCATAAGTTGGTTTCAATTTCAGAGAGAACTTGTGCAAAAACAGCATTTTTTAGGAGAAAGGAACCCGGAGGAACCTGGAAGAACCCAGAGGAACCCGGAGGAACATAAATGACCCTCTGTGGAAGTCCAGCTGTTTGGAAGGCATGGAACCCGTAACACCTAACGTGAAGAAAACACAGCATTCCACAAGTAGAACGTGGGTCAGAGGGTCAAGTACGGCGGTGGCAGCGTGATGCTGTGAGGACGTTCTGCAGCTTCAGGGCCAGGACAAATTGTTTTTGACCATTTTCGTTTGAACATTGGGCATATTTTTTTTTCAGTACGAAACACAGACGCAACAAAGAAGGGGTCAAAGGGAAATTCTTTTCTCCCTCATCATCACGCCGACTGGAGGACGTCTTCTTCTACGCATGTTTAAACAGTATTTTGTGGTTGTTTTCCAAAACCGGTGTAGAAAATCAATAATGAGAGAGAAAACATAAAAGTGTAAAGTTTCTACGTGGTTAAGGAGAAAACCAGCAGTAAACACGTCAACTGTTCTCATGTCTGCCTGCGTGTCTCCATCCAAAACATGTTCCATCCTCACGGTTTTTTACCCTTTGTCTCTCAAAGACATTGTTCTCGCTTCCTCGTCTGCAGGAGGAGCGCAAGAAATGTATTATTTGAATTCGGTCTCCTGGGTTTCTTCCTTCATGGGACAAAAAAAAAACATCTCTTCTTCCGATCCTTCACTGCTGTCTTATTCATGACAACGGAGTTTCTATAGGTGCTGTCCATTTCCCCAGGAAACATGACCATCATCTCCTCTGAGCTCCAGATTAGCCGTCCTGGTGGAGCCACTGGAGGGAAGATCAGAGAACATCACGCCTGTCTGAGCAATGAGCCCACACGCCTGCTGCTGCTGCTGCTGCTGCTGCTGCTCGTTACTCATCCAGCAGGACGGGGAGGCAATGACCGACGTAGACGACACTTGTCAGATATCAGAATGTACGATCAGTCAAAGCAGCAAACGCTCAGCTAACGTTAGCGTATGAAAATATCTGTCAATTATTCAATCAAAGGTAAACAGAAATGTTTCTCCTCCACTGCTGCTCCTCTCTGATCTCCTCGTTAGAGAGAGAGAGAGAGAAAGAGAAAGAGAGAGGGAGAGAGAGAGTGGGGAGAGAGAGAGATAGAGAAAGAGAGAGAGGGAGAAAGAGAGAGGGGAGGGAGAGAGAGAGTGGGGAGAGAGAGAGAGAGAGAGAGAGAAAGAGAAAGAGAGAGAGGGAGAAAGAGAAAGAGAGAGAGGGCAAAAGAGAGAGGGGAGAGAGAGAGAGAGAGAGAGAGAGAGAGAGAGAGAGAAAGAGATAGAGAGCGGGAGAGCGGGAGAAAGAAAGAGAGAGGGGAGAGAGAGACAGAGAGAAAGTGAGGGAGAGAGAGAGAGAGAGGGAGAGAGAGAGAGCGAGAGAGGGAGAAAGTGGGAGAGAGAAAGAGATAGAGAGAGGGAGAAAGAAAGAGAGAGGGGGAGAGAGGGAGAAAGAAAGAGAGAGGGGGAGAGAGAGAGAGAGAGAGAGAGAGAGAGAGCGAGGGAGAGAGAGTTGCAGATCCTATTGATTCCACTCCTCCGTCCGTCTCTTCAGTCAAACACATTAGCTCATCTATCATTCCACTCAGGCCCGTCATGACGGATCTCTATGAATAAATATACAGTAATGTAATGGAAATGGAAATGGGATGGCTGCAGATTTGGTATTAGCCTCGCAACACGATCAGATTTAGTTCCGATTATCGGTGCGGCAGGAACACGCCTCATACCATGTATGTAAACACACCGTTGGTGATTTGGTTCGTCTGGTTTTTTCTGTTTTTGTGCCAGGGAAGGAAAACAAAATCAAAAACATCCTAATCTTAAATTTGTACTGCTGAATAATTGTACACAAGACTTAAATCTACAGCAGGGATCATTCGGTGCAGGATATATAAAAAAAAGAACTGAACAGAACTGAGATTCCAAACACTTTTTTTTACAAGAACAAATAAACACTTTTTCTGGCTCAACAGCAAATCTTCAAATCTCATTAAAAACAAAAAACAGAATGGTGATGGTAAAAATCTGAAATGGTAAAACAAAAGCCATCAGGAGATGGTAAATCCCCAGACCGGCGCAGAAACAAAGGGAGCGTATTTTGCATAAATACACAACAGTGAGTTGCCTGTTATTAGTATTTATTCTGTTTTTTATGATATTGCAAAAGCTTAAGAAACTCATTTATAAATGATATGGTGTTTTTAGTATCAATGCAAACTTTTTTATATATTATGGTTGAATGATTTTTAAGGTCATTTTCTTTACAGTTGTCTCAGGGAATATTTCATCCAACCAATATCCCTTTGGGATAAATAAAGTTTTTCCTTCTACATATGTATGTATGTATCATGTGTCAATCAAAGAAAAAGTTTGTAAAATGTGCTTCACAATCTAAATCTCTTCAGGATTGAGTAGTTACCATGGAAACACAAAAACTTTACATAGTCAAACAAAAATCTCAGGAGCCAAAAAGCTACAGTCCATCAAACGGTTATGGGTTTTACTTTCCCTCTATTGGAGGAACTATACAACCCACCTTTCCAAAAATCAATACAGTTCTTCCTCGCACTTAGATCTATGTGGGTAGAAACTGATTCATGAAATAGTTTCTTAGTTATCTCTTTAACACAAACAATCTGCAGCGGCGGCGGTGGACACAGGCGTGGTGGACACAGGCGTGGTGGACACAGGGGTGGTGGACACAGGCGTGGTGGACACAGGCGTGGTGGACACAGGGGTGGTGGACACAGGCGTGGTGGACACAGGCGTGGTGGACACAGGGGTGGTGGACACAGGGGTGGTGGCGTCGGCGATGATGATGATTGGATAATATCCCTGACTCTTCAGGGATATAATGAAGCAGGTACTTGAATAGAAAAGTGTGATGCCCGACTTCATGAACCCTGACCCTACCTGCAAAAAAAACCCTCCTCACTCATATTTAGTAGTCCGGAAAGGTTTACACCGATGTCAATATGTTCACATTCATCAAACCACTCATGCTGTTTGTTGTTTTTTTTAACCGTCTGAACTCAGAGGTAACCAGGGACGTGTTCTTCAACAGCTGATGAATATTGATCATACACAAGAAAGGAGAGAGAGAGAGAGAGAGAGAGAGAGAGAGAGAGAGAGAGAGAGAGAGCAGTAGTCCATCCAGGAGATGGATGGATGGAGGGTGAGGGGGTTGAAGGATACAGTATCCAGGAAGGGGGCGGGGCTCATTTATAAGCAGCGAGTCACAAAGAGAGCTCACGCTGGTTCAAATCCACCAAACGCCCAAGAAACAGTAAAGACAGGGATCAACAAATATTATCTGACACCATCACTAAGGTGCTTGAGAAAAAAACAACAACACTGCTAACACTGAGGTGCAAAAGATGCAGCAAAAGAAAACTCCCGCCTTCCTTCCTTCCAGCACCAGGTACGGAGTCTCTACTGCTCAGGACTCTGCCTCACGCTGCTCAGCCATCGTTTCCTTCCTGCACTGCATATCATAAAAAAAGCTAAGATAAAACTAGGTGCCTTCATGCAGACGCGCTGCTGCTCCTTTGTGTGGAGAGGAGCCAGTTGAGGAGGTCCGGGTATCTGACTCCAGGGTGCCTCCAGGGTGCTTCCAGGGTGCCTCCAGGGTGCCTCGCTTTCCACGTTTTCCAGGCATGTCCTACTGGGAGGAGAGCGTGGGCTGGACCCAGAGGGATTACACATCTCATCCTGCTGGGGAAAATGCCTCGGGATCAAGCAGGATGAGCAGGAAAGTTCTTCTCAGGAGATGGACACGGACACGGACCAACTATATCTTTGTTGAGCAGTGAGACTCCACAGCAGCAACAGCAAGAAAACCCGTTCTAGGTGACATCTTGGTTTCTTTGCAGTGACTTAAAGAAACAGTAGAAGAACGCCACTCCGGTGCGTAACTCTAAATAACAACCCAGGAGTTGTGATGAGGCGTGATGAATAACACGCAAGGGTCTGCATCTACGCTAGGCTCTGACATCGAGACGCATTGTTAGAAATCAGCATTTTCTAAACAATGAATTATCATGGCTAAAAAAAACCCATTAACTTCTCAGATGATGGTCGATTTAGATTTCTGCCTGGAGGGTAATGACGTCACGGACGCCATGTTGTCTTCCCAATTAGAACACACGGTCAACAGGCTAGCTCCCTTTGTGGTCTCCCGGTTGAGGGCGCTCCACACATCATGTCATGCAAACTTCCCGCCTCCTTCCTGCTTCACATATTAGACGAGTCTGCAGTACATAAAGATTGAAAACACCGCCCACAAAAAAAAAAAACATTTCTACTAATTAGCTGCTTACTGCTAATAGTTGCTTTGTAAGTCGTCCAAGCGGGCGCCGCAGATAGTATGCATCGTCAAAACATCACCCCATCGTCCCGTCTCTCCATCACGTCGATGATTCGCCTCTGTTGCTACCTCCACGAGGCAGAAGAGCACAGAGTCCCTTTCACTGTGTTTCATACAGAGCAGCAGGGTGGAAGATTGTTGAACCAGTTCTGCAGAGAACAGCTGGTGTAAATGGAGCTGATGAAAAACATTCTTAGGTTGGTCGACGCGTTCTACCGTATCCCATAAACTGTCCTTAGAAAGGAACTGCACCACGGTTTAAGACCGTTTTACTTTCTAATCAACAGCTTAAATAATTATCTCAGTGAGATTCATTTTCATTTGACGTTTAACTGCAGCGGAACTCCAAGATATGATAATATGGCTTCATCAGAAAAGCTAATCCTTTTGACACCTCAAGGCTTTAAGACTTACGCATGAAGATAAGATTGTATATATAATAAAACCAGATCCGCATGCATCCCAAATGGAAAAAGAAATATTACTATATTATGTATTTCATGCATTTTACTGGCTTCATTTCATCCGAAGCAGCTCACGGTTCACATCATTAAGAAAAAGTCAAACTTAATGAGGATAACGTTAGAGTCTATTATCATTACTAAAGGATAAAAGCAGACCAGTAACTCACAGGACCGGTTCAGTCAGCTAATATATATATATATATAAATATACCTGAAATGGACTGAGAGGGAATTAAAAGAGGATTTGGGGTCTGAGCTGCAGCAGAGATGATCCACTGGTTCTGATCTCGGTTACCATCACTGTCAGCGGGCAGCGAGATCGTGATTTATGGCCTCTAGAAACGCGGCGAGTCCAGCCCAGTAATAATACCTCTGGAGGGAGAGGGACCCGTGACAGTCAGTCCGTCAATCACAGCATTGATTCTTCCACAGCCCACCTCAGTGTGCAACGGCCTTCAGTCATCTTCCTCCTCCTCACACACACACACACACACACAGACACATCATTCTGCTGTTTCGTGACATTTGTGATGTACTGTACGTGCGCGGGTATACACACACACACACACACACACACCACAGACACACATCATTCTGCTGTTTTGTGACATTGGTGATGTACTGTACGTGCGCGGGTATACACACACACACGCACACACACACCAAAGACACACATCATTCTGCTGTTTTGTGACATTCGTGATGTACTGTACGTACGCGGGTATACACACACACACACACACACACACACACACACACACACACCAAAGACACACATCATTCTGCTTTTTTGTGACATTTGTGATGTACTGTACGTGCGCGGGTAAACACACACACACCAAACACGGCCGAGGGAAAATCCTATTACTGCCTGAGCTCATTGGTTCTTAACCCGGCAACCTCCACAAAGCAACAATGACAATTGTCAAATCTTGTTCTCCATTACCGAAACACGAAAACACCTCCTTGCTCCTCTTCTCTATCGGCTTATTGCTTCTAAGAAGAGGCTTTTTCTTCAAGGCTTTTTCTTATTTCTTCTTTTGGATGCTGAACAATAAATATTTGGTCCAGAGGCCAATGTCATACATTAAGTTGAATTAGGATCTTTGACTGAAGCCAGATAGGATTGCTTTCTGCAGAACTTTGCTTTCAACAGCTGACAAACCATTTTAGTTCCAAAAGAAAGCAGGTATCATTAAAGTTCTCATTTTTAAAAATCTCTCTTGGACTAAAAACTGTTGGATGGGTTCGGTAACGTTCCAGGAAACGTTCCAGACCCTCAATGATGTTGGATTAGGTTCCAGAAAAAGCAAAATGTTGTGCAACTGTTTTACACTGTCCAGAATTGAATAGAATATTCATGACCAGACAATCTGTATATCTTTGTGCCTCCAAATTACAAAAAACCTAATTGTGCTTAAAGACCCATCTTGGGTGATTGCAGCAAAAACAATATGAAAATCAGAGTTCAGATATGCCTTTAAACTAAGACAATCATATCTTTGGGTGCCCTAGAGAGAAGGTGTGAAATGTCTCCTCTTCGTCATTTTTAAAAGATGTTTTAACACGATGATACATGCATGATACATGCCTACATGATGATAAAAGGAGATCGATGTTGGTTCTGGTAGAAATGTGTCAGAAGACCCGGTTCATCACAGAACTGTGTGGTGCTCATCAAAATAGTAGGCAGGTTTTAATATTATGGCTGATCGATGTGCAGGAAAGAAAATTGATAAAGAAAAAATGAACTTTGTTTTTCTCTTCTTGTGCTCTGAATGTTTTTTTCTTTGCCTTATGAATCAGTACTTTTACTTTTAACATTATCCGTATGAACTCTAGGCAAGGGTGACCCACCCGCCCTCTTCGGCAGGAAGATAATGAAAGTAATCGGTAGCTACAGCTTTAAAAATGGAACAGAACACATACCAAAACATGTAGAAACAAAGGGAAACATGATGCTTTTAACACCAGGAGGTTTTCACAGTGAATGCGGCTCACAGGGTTTCCTGCTTCTGTCTTTACCTCGGATTTCTCACCACTGCTGCGACTGCGAAGAGGAAAACACCAGAGAGCAGCTTCTACGCACATCTCCCATGTAACACACACCTAACACTTCCTCTTCATCTGATGTGACACATAATGAGCTTACCTTGATTATAAGATCTCTCTCCTCACTCACCAGTGCATCCATGGTAACGCACCCCCCTACCTTAAAGAACTACTCACCCCACTGACCTCAACACGATCCCTCCGTTCTACCCACTCATACCGCCTCCTCCTTCCCCGGACTAAGCTCAGCACCA